>CM068581.1:5836429-6146429 GCA_035048485.1 Pteria penguin
GGTTCAAACAGTTAATCGCCTTGGATATAAATAGTTTGACCTTAAGGTCATTACAAAGACCGTAATTCTTGTATTGTGTACCTCAAAAGCCTTACGCGTCCTTTTCCTGAATAACAGGTTTAGACGGGCATTAACCAAAGCTGTTCATCTTTATTCGCCTGTAGACGGACCGATTACAGCTGTATCATGTTGATCTCGCTTTATATTTTTAATATTAAAGCTTAATTCCATAATACTATTCACGTTTATATTTTTATAATATCTCAAGTCATTCTTCTCTATATGGAGGATTATTTATAAGTATTCAAATATGTGTTCTTTCACTGCACTGTTATTGTTTGTATTGAGATGTGCCCGGTAATTCATGCACACTGTGTAACGATTGCCATATTGTTTGGCCGGCCTTAGTCGGTATCGCAATTGCATTGCAATCGAAAATGTTTGTGTTTTTATGTTTCCATGTCCTTTGTTTTGTTTGTTCTGAGTGTTGAATGTCCACGTTTTTGTCATACAAGTAAAGCAAATGTCTTCATATTCTTTCTGTTATGAAAGAAATGGAATAAGTTCATACAATACATTACTACAGCGAAGAACATCCTTGGATCAATATAAATTTTCTTGTAAACAAATCTTCGTTTACGCTTCACCTTTGAAAGAAAAATTGATGTGTGTATATATGTTATGGAAGGTAAACACTGCTGTTATATTTCTGATGTTGCGTACAGTTGTATTGTATCAATCCCCACTCAAATGGGTATACCTGTATCTCTTTCTTCATAACTTTAATAATGTTGTGCCAATATACGTTAATGTATCTTAAAGAATTTATCAAACATGATTATACAAAATATAATAGTATGGTTAGTTATTCATTCCTTTAGACAATAAATTTTCTTCTTAGCACCCTAGGTAAAAGTATTTACCATTTCTATGCCAATGTGTTGTTGAAGCTTTTTCATCTGTAATCGCCCACAACGCTCGTCATGATCCCGCATTGTTTTATCTCAGCCATGTAATTTCTTACGATGTGAATTGTGTTTCCAGGTGTTCCACAACCTGAGACTGAGACTGGCAAACAAAACATTTCAGCTCACATAACAACAAGTATATTGATTTGATTAATATGCATTAAAGAAAACTCCGATATTTCTTTTGCGGAGCACATTTTGCATAGCATTCTGATGAACTGTGTTTAAGAGAAATCTTTTCAAATACTACTCTACCGTTGTTTTACAAAAGACACACATATATCATAGGTATCCATGCCTTCTGTCATCATACAAAAACTACTTGACACTTATAGCTTAAAACTACGGCAGGAGTTTTTTTTTCAAATGAAGCTGTTTCATATTATCTATACAAGAAAAGTAATTTATCAACTGAATAATAACAGAAATCTCCCTAAACCTAATAAGTAGTATTGTGAAAGTACCAATTAGAAATCAAGTACTTTTAAACATGAATTGTAATTTTGATGTTCTCGTCAAGAATGCCAATGTTTCCTGGAGACTTAATTATTTTTCGTAGAAGTAGTTTTCTATTTAGTTATGAGAGGTTAAAGTAAAAGTAATTAGCGTGTAAGAAACACTTCTATGAGAACACAACTCCAATTACGAAATAAATCACTTTATTTAAGCTTTATTGATATTTAAATTCCCTTTCAATGATAATGTAGTAGGTATATGATACCTCCAGTTACCAGGAATAAAATGATTTTATTACTAATAAATTTGACTCATGTTTACTCGAACACTGATATCAAGAATTTCCTTTAACTCAAACTAGTATTAAAGTCCCGACTTTTGAAGATAGAAATGCATCCCTAATTCGAACTCCGCTTTCCGTGATTACATGATTCCTTCAAATTCCATTTATCGAAAGTCGACTGTATCTCATTTCTTGAAAACATAAGTATCTCAAACGGATGCATTATACATCAGTTTCATGGAGAAAACTTTCAGCATCCCCCTTCTCTAATGATGTTTTTATAGAAAACCGTATCAAGACAGACTCACTTTATATAAGAATTTCCCACTGAGAGATTATCTATGACAAAATTTTTCCTTTTTATAGAAAATCTCCACCTGGAAGATTTTGTTGAAAGTAAATATGCTCCCTTACTTTCGCAGCTATTGTTTTATGTTACAGCAAATTTTGCTTAAAAAATTTAGGTATAAATTTGCATCTGTAGAGTCGAAAGAAGTTGATAAAAACGTAATAAAAGTCAATTTGTATTTCAATCATTATTATAGTTTATTCTATTAAAATTTTCATTTTCATAATTTTATCTATATATGATCTGTTGTGTTTCCCATTTGAAGTGTCCGTTGTTAACCTGAGCTATTCATTTATGTATTTTGTTTGGTTTTTTAGATCTACACTGTTGTTATGTTGGTATTTTACTTCTATGATATACCACCTCTCTGTGGTCTTTATGTTGGTATTGTACTCTAACAATTCTGACTATCTATGATAGAGCACATAGAATCAAATGAAGAGGATCTTGTCATTCGTTCTTCTTATTGTTAGTGGTGTATAAATGTGTACTGCGGGTCTTTTTTGTGTTCATATCACATCGAAGTTTATGATATCTATAATTCTATGCATGAAAATCCAAAACTCCAAAATGTTAGTGCAGGGTCTAACGAACCGAACAAATTGACTAATATAAATACCATATGATGGGAGTCTGGGGACATCACTATGTAGATAATTTATAATTATCATATTGTTTGAGGAAAATCCAGATGTATCTGAATTACAGAGGTATGATTTAGTTTCCCCGTTGAAACGTCAATGTATGAGAGAATGCCTTGATTTTGATCAAGTCATAAGGAGAGCGGTATATAGTGTCGAAAAACAAAAGTAAAAACTTGATAAGCTTCCTACTTTCTCAAACGGAATTTTTCAATGACCAGAAGTACATGAATTGATGTTACTATTTTTAAAAACAATTCACATTACAATATTAAATAACATGGTCTTTAACCAAATGGAAGTAATGTGTTTCAAATGTTGTAGGACAATGAAAAGAATAGTGATTTATTTCGACTTAGAGGTAGATATAGTCAGGAGACACTTGTCTGTATATGTAGTCTATACAATTAGTATGGTCAAGAAACACTTGTCTGTATATGTAGTATATACAATTAGTATGGTCAGGACACACTTGTCTGTATATGTAGTCTATACAATTAGTATGGTCAGGAAACACTTGTCTGTATATGTAGTCTATACAATTAGTATGGTCAGGAAACACTTGTCTGCATATGTAGTCTATACATTTAGTATGGTCAGAAAACGCTTGTCTGTATATGTAGTCTTTATCTCAAGTGTGGTCAGGAAAAACTTGTCTGCATATGTAATCTATATATTTAGTGTGGTCATGAAACACTCGTCTGTATATGTAGTCTATACAATTAGTATGGTCAGGAAACACTTCTCTGTATATGTAGTTTATACATTTAGTGTTGTCAAGAAACACCTGTTTGCATATGCAGTCTATACATTTAGTATGGTCATGAAAAACCTGTCTGCATATGTGGTCTATATCTCTAGTATGGTCAGGAAACACTTGTCTGTATATATACAGGTAGTCTATACATTTAGTATGGTCAGGAAACAATTGTCTGTATATGTAGTCTATACATTTAGTATTGTCAGGAAACACCTGTCTGCATATGTAGTCTATAAATTTAGTATGGTCATGAAACACTTGTCTGCATATGTGGTCTATATCTCTAGTATGGTCAGGAAACTCTTGTCTGTATATGTAGTGTATACATTTAGTATGGTCAGAAAACACTTGTCTGCATATGTAATCTATAATTTACTATGGTCAAGAAACACTTGTCTGTATATATAGTCTATACATTTATTATGGTCAGGAAAAACTTGTCTGTATATGTATTATATACATTTAGTATGGTCAGGAAAAACTTGTCTGTATATGTAGTCAATACATTTAGTATGATCAGGAAAAACGTGTCTGTATATGTAGTCTATACATTTAGTATAGTCAGGAAACACTTGTCTGTATATGTAGTCTATACATTTAGTATGGTCAGGAAACACTTGTCTGTATATGTAGTCTATACAATTAGTATGGTCAGGAAACACTTGTCTGCATATGTAGTCTATACATTTAGTATGGTCAGAAAACGCTTGTCTGTATATGTAGTCTTTATCTCAAGTGTGGTCAGGAAAAACTTGTCTGCATATGTAATCTATATATTTAGTGTGGTCATGAAACACTCGTCTGTATATGTAGTCTATACAATTAGTATGGTCAGGAAACACTTGTCTACATATGTAGTCTATACATTTAGTATGGTCAGAAAACGCTTGTCTGTATATGTAGTCTTTATCTCAAGTGTGGTCAGGAAAAACTTGTCTGCATATGTAATCTATATATTTAGTGTGGTCATGAAACACTCGTCTATATATGTAGTCTATACAATTAGTATGGTCAGGAAACACTTCTCTGTATATGTAGTTTATACATTTAGTGTTGTCAAGAAACACCTGTTTGCATATGCAGTCTATACATTTAGTATGGTCATGAAAAACCTGTCTGCATATGTAGTCTATATCTCTAGTATGGTCAGGAAACACTTGTCTGTATATATACAGGTAGTCTATACATTTAGTATGGTCAGGAAACAATTGTCTGTATATGTAGTCTATACATTTAGTATTGTCAGGAAACACCTGTCTGCATATGTAGTCTATAAATTTAGTATGGTCATGAAACACTTGTCTGCATATGTGGTCTATATCTCTAGTATGGTCAGGAAACTCTTGTCTGTATATGTAGTGTATACATTTAGTTTGGTCAGAAAACACTTGTCTGCATATGTAATCTATAATTTAGTATGGTCAAGAAACACTTGACTGTATATATAGTCTATACATCTATTATGGTCAGAAAAAACTTGTCTGTATATGTATTATATACATTTAGTATGGTCAGGAAAAATTTGTCTGTATATGTAACCAATACATTTAGTATGATCAGGAAAAACGTGTCTGTATATGTAGTCTATACATTTAGTATAGTCAGGAAACACTTGTCTGTATATGTAGTCTATACATTTAGTATGGTCAGGAAACACTTGTCTGTATATGTAGTCTATACATTTAGTATTCCATTAACATTCCTTTCATCGAAGATTTATAATCATAATTCCATCACACAATAAAGGCGATTTCATCTAAAAGCATTTATTTTTCATGGAACGGAGATAAACCTCGATATTGCAGGTAACTTCTTGAAATCAACTATGATTGTTGCAGATAAAGTAGAATATATACTGTAGAAGTCATGCAACCCTAATCCATGTACTTCTATGTATCGGTTTGGTTTGCTAGATCCTGCACTAACATTTTGGATTGTTCTACACTTTATACATCTCTGCCTCATGATTTGATTAAAAGCAAGTTGCTGTCTCTTATACAATGGTGTTTTCACAGAGAATCGAAAACGTACATATGTACTTCCAATAACTTGTGCAATTTGATGGCAAGATATATCAACAAATAGTTGGGATTCCTATGAGTACTAACTGCGCGCCTCTGATAGCAGATTTATTTCTTTATTTATTGTTATGAGAGGGATTTTATGGTTTCTATTCAAAAATCAAAATGTTTTGACCTCATTGACAAATTTAATAATACTTGCAGATATCTGGATGACATTTTGGTTATCGACAACTCTGAATTCGAACAATTTATATCAGAAATATATCCACCAGAGCTCACATTGAATAAAGCTAATACTTGAGATAAATCTACACCTTTCTTGGATTTAAACATCAAAATTATCAACCACCTAATATATACAAATATTTATGATAAATGTGAGGATTTTGGATTTCCTATTGTAAATTTCCCTTACTTGGATGGCGATGTCCCTCGACTCCCATCATATGGTATCTATATATCTCAATTAGTTCGATTTGTCAGAGGCTGCACCGATGTTTTGGACTTTCATAAACGAAATTTACAAATTACTACTAAATTTTAAACTCAGGGTTACAGATATCACAAGCTAAGAAAAACATTCTGCAAATTCTTCAGATCTTATTCAGAACTTCTATCTAAATTTGGAAATATTTCTTTTCAACAGTATGTATCCAATGGAATTTCCCATCCTAATTTTTACGGTGATCTCGTACATAAACTAAGGAAAGTAAAAGGCTCCGATAACGTTATTTTATCATGTAATAAAATAGTCAAACGTCTTCTAAATAGACAACATGATAATGAGATCATCAAAAAGACTATAGGTCTTGTATTTGGCCCCTCTACAGCCTTATGCAGACTTTTACTTGAACGTTGCACGCTGACTAACAGGGCGGTGGGGACTATATGACGGGCCTTATCCAAACCTCTTTCAGAGGAGACATGGTTCTGAACCTGTCCCCTCTGACTGTTAGTCCGGACTCCCACAGATCTAGGGTCTTAGCTCGCTTTCAGATTGGCAGAGCACGATTTATCATGTTGATGTCGCATATATTTTTATATCATTATGTGTTTTACAATACCGCACGTGTTTATATTTTCATGACCTCTCAATATGCGATACCTGTTGACCCTTGATCTTTACATGGAGGATTATTTATAAATTTTTAAATGTATGTCTTGGGATTGTTCTGCCGTTACGGTGAGTGGGAAGGTGGGCCCGTAAACCGGTTAACCACACCATTTGTTTGGCTTTTGTCAAATTAAATGACCGTCCTAAGTCGGTATCGTAATTGCACTACAATCAAATATTTTTGTAATGTGTTATATGTTCTAGTATATTATTTATATCCATGTATTGTATAGCTCCATGGTGACTTCTGCCACATAACTGAGCCAGTAACTCTTCTTTTTTCTTTCAAATCGTTTTCAAAATTCTGACTCAGGGTTATAGATATCATAAAATTACAGATCTTATTCAGACAATATATCTATATTGGGAAACGTGACTTTTCACAATATGTATCCTGCGGAATTTTGCATCCCAACTTCTACGGTGATCTAGGATACAAACTAAGGAGTGTCAATGGATCTGACAATTTTATATTGGCGGTTTCTAAAATAATTAAACGGCTTCGACATCGACCGTATAACCTCAAGATCATCGCAAAGACCATTGGTCATGTATTGTGCCTCTCTACAGTTTTATACAGACTTTTACTTGAGCATTGCACACTGACCAACAGGGTGATGGAGAATCTATGACTAGCGTTGTTCAAACCCTTTCAGAGGAGACAAGGTCCCGAGCCTTGTCCCTTCTGACTGTTGGTCGGATTTCCTACATATCAGGGACATTTGCTCGCTTACAGATCGTCAGAGCATGGTGGACTTTTGTTGATGTCGCCTAATATATTTTTAATACTAGTATGATATTTCATAGAAAAAAGGAGAGGAGTTACTGGTTCAGTTATGTGGCAGAAGTCACCATGGAGCTATACAATACATGAAAAGCCAACCGAATGGTGTGGTTAACCGGTTTACGGGCCCACCTTCCCACTCACCGTACCAGCAGAACAATCAAAGGACGTACATTTAAAAATTTATAAATAATCCTCCATGTAAAGGACAAGGGTCAACAGGTATCGCATATTGGGAGGTGATAAAAATATAAACAGGTAAGGTATTGTAAAACACATAATGATATAAAAATACATGCGACATCAACATGATAAACCGTGCTCTGCCAGTCTGAAAGCGAGCTAAGACCCTAAATCTGTAGGAGTCCCGACTAGCAGTCAGAGGGGACGAGGTTCAGGACCATGTCTCCTCTGAAAGACGTTTGGACAAGGCTCGTCATATAGTCCCCACCGCCCTGTTAGTCAGCGTGCAACGTTCAAGTAAAAGTCTGCATAAGGCTGTAGAGTGTAGAGGGGCCAAATAAAAGACCTATAGTACTTTTGATGATCTCAATGTCATGTTGTCTATTTAGAAGACGTTTGACTATTTTATTACATGATAAAATAACGTTATCGGAGGCTTTTACTTGCATCGTATATTGCATTGTTTGTTGGAAAAGAATCCGGAGTTATTAGAAGTACATATGTAAGTTTTAGAATCATTTTTAAGTACTTCAATATAATATAGTTTCAAACAACTACATTACCTGCTTTATCAGCAGGAACAAATGCATATTTAGCATGTAAGTCGGCTATCCTCTTTATAATAGAATTTGCCGTCAATGTATTAGGCTGTTGAAATAAATGTGGATTTTCCGTAAATTTCTTAATACGGATATCGACAATTCTTAAAATCTCGTATTTCCAATCATTAAGAGCATGAACCAGTTCTTTTTTACACCAACGTTTACAATATGTAGTTAAAGCATCCTCTATAACGTCACGGCATTTATTGCGATGTATCATGAACGGTAACCTATATTTAGGTCCTTTTCCAAAAAGGATACGCGATTTCTTGTCCGAAATACAGTTAAGGTCACTAGTAATAATATGACCTGCCGGTTTATAAACATATTTAAAATTTTCACAAGAACACCATATCAGGGTTAGATGTAACTCTATTATAATTTAAAATAAGATTTATTATAGGCTTTTTGTACTGGTAACAAATAAGTGGAGATTCTTAATTCTCAAAATATTGGGGGATTTTAGATGTGACTCTATGATCACGGAAAATCTTAGAAATGTTAAGTAGATCGAAGCCTTTATTAATAAATTTAATTTTGAGAAATTGCTGCTTGGATGGAAGAGACGGAATACGACGAAAGAGTTAATAATACGAAAATAAAAATGAAACGTTTCGTGTGAAGATTTTTATGACCTCGTCTTGAGAAACCTGTCTATCCCTGTTCTCTTTATGGAGGATTATTTATAGAGTTTTGAATATATATCTTTTGATTCTGCTGCATTTGTTGTGAGTAGAAGGTGGGCCTCGTACACCAGTTAACCACACCAACTGACCGGTGTTTGTCACGTTAGTTGACCGTCCTAAGTCGGCATCGCAACTGCATTATAACTGAAGATTTTTGGTATGTCGTTTTCTGTGTTTATTTGTCAATTACTTTGCTTTATGTGAATGTTCTTGTGATCTGTTTCATACGGCGTGGTCATATGACTGTCTTCTCTTCTATTTTCAATTCACAAACCAAGGAAATGTAATTAAACATACAGTACCGAAGGATAAACCATCTTGATTTTCATGGGATAAAAGTACATCGTGTAAAATGTCATATTCAGATAAATGCAACCCCAATTAAATTGAGGTGAGACCAGCTGCTAGGGATTAGTAAGCGTTCCCTGGTTGCATGCATCCCCCGTCGCAAAAGTCCGACAAGTATTAAATACAGGAAGTAAATATAAATAAATAAATAAATAGCACAATCAATACATATGCATATTTCTTTGAAGATATGTATCTGTCATTTTGTAAGAACCATTTTGTTTTTTCGTCAGTTTTATTAGCCATGAAGTTGACAAGTGTCATTATCAACTCTACATATAATCCATTAACAGTTTCTCTTTACTCTTTTAAAATGTTATACATATTTGAAAATCAGTGGAAACATAATACCACAAGAAAAGTTAAAGTCATGTTAAGAGAAGGAACGATATGTGAAGTGTTCCGTAACAATATCAACCCGACTTGATGCCTGTTTAATATTTCGAGAGGAGGGATAGGGGTGGTTAATTTTCTCTTAGCATTTGCCCTCGGCAGCATGAATTAAAAGCAGTTCGACGTATCTGTGAAATCGCTGACTTGCTATTGAATACATTGGAATTTTAAAAGTTCGAGAGTTTCTATTGATTTCACGTTTATGGTGACGCCATCTGCTCGATGCATCGAATAGAAATTTCATCTTTACAACGGACCCACGCGAAGCAATGAGGGATCTTTTACGTGCCACATCTACTGTGACATGGGACCTCGGATTTTACTCTCACACCGAAGAGACAGAACACCGGTGTGTCCACGGCGGAAGTCGAACCCGGGATCTTTCGGTCACAAAGCGAGCACCTCATCCACTGGGTCACACCGGCTTCTGGGATTTTCTTAAGAAAGTACCTTTCTCATTAATAAATGAGTTAAGAGGCAGAACAATTACAGGTAGCAAACATTGTCGGGTACCACTGACACTGATGATACGGAACATCCTTGAAATCTGATTGTCTCTAATTGAAATGAAAATAACTAATTGCTATTGATGAATTCATAGATTAAACTTGAATCTATAAATGTATAAAATGAGTCAGTCGCAAATAAGTGGTGTGATTTCATGGACGACATGAAAATATTCTATATCATTTATGCCAAGCACTTAAAAGTGTTTATTATAATCACGCAATATGTGCAACAATATCTTAAAGTTGTAACATTATGTTTGAATGCTACATGCATGTGGTCAATAATACGGAGAACATTAACGATTGAACTATGAGTCATGACAATAATGAAAGCATGCTGACATTAATTGTGTTACCTGAATGACTGGGCTCTGCAGGTATTCACCAATCATCTCCGACATTTCTTGTATTTATATGCGCATTTGCATCTGATAATGATTTATGACAATTTTTACTTTGGGAATTCGTTTCCGAGTAGATAGGGTTTCCTAATGACATTTGTTTATTATTTCATCAATAACTTTATTGCTTTTGTTACCAAAATGACTCACAAGAAAAGTCAATGACTAAGTTATTGCCATGTCACTATAACTTGCTAAGTAGTTAGTTGTCGTCAAACCTCTAATAATTAACAGACAAAAACTTGATACAAATTAGTTTACTATTTGTTATATATATATCAAGTCTGACGATAAAGGTTTAACATACAAACATGACAATATAATATAATCCCATGCCAAGAAAAATCGAAAATAAGATGTGAATAGAGGAGAAACAATATTTTACAGTAGAATCCATGAAGGAGTCACAAAACTGTAATGGTAAATGAGTGTATGATTACGGTTATACTTCATTTGACCGTCCTAAGTCGGTCACAAAACTGTAATGGTAAATGAGTGTATGATGACGGATTTACTTCATTTGACCGTTCTAAGTCGGTCACAAAACTGTAATGGTAAATGAGTGTATGATGACGGATTTACTTCATTTGAACGTCCTAAGTCGGTGCCACAATTGCGTTATAATCGTATATACGTGGGCAGTTTTGCGTGTTTATTTTATTCTTTTTATGTTCATGAAGACTTTTCTATGAGCAAATTGTCTTCTTTCCTTTCATATCGTGAACACATGATGTAATTAACATGAATGACAATGCTGATGTAGAAAAAATGCTAATTAATGACAATGTAGAGCGGCGAAACATTTACGTTCAGTTATTGTATAGCACGAAAACATTTATCATTAACAAAATAAATAATGAAACGGATCATGTTTCACTTTAGTTATAACAATATAAAGTGCATTATTTCTCTGTGATAGATCTGTTTATTATGTTTATAATGGCCCATTAAATGGGTATAATTTACATTTTATTATGGTTGAATATTATACGATATAATTATAATGGATTTTTGAATACAGTGTAATAGAATGTACCGCAAATCTTTATTGGACCCACAAGAGCACTAGTATATGATAGAGTAGAGGAACATTGATGAAGAAGGAATCCCAAAAGTGCTATGTAGAATACAAACCTCCTAAACGTCACTCCAATTGATTGGCATACTAGCATCTAAAACAAGAGGCCTGAGATTGCATAATCTAGTAAAATACAAACCAAAACACGCCTATGTGAAAATAACAACAGTAAATAAAGACTACACGGCAAACTGATACCCACTATAAACGCCAATTTCTCAATTTATGGTTACACAGTGTTCTAGGATTCAATTACCCGTTACCCGAGGTAAGTGAAAATTTACGTCGGGTAACTGGAAAAGTAAACGCTACTTACGAATTTTGAAGCCCATGCATGTTACATGTATAAATGTTAAAGATATTTAAAATCATACTGTCAGTACTGTCCGTGTATGATCCTGAATTTCACGATAAAGTTCGCTTTTAAAACCTAGTAATGATCCAGTAATACGTAATCGTCGAAAGTTACGGAATTCAGATATGCGACAATGCCATTTAGTTTCTACGACATTTTCGTTCAAGACACACGATAATTAGTATAAATATTTCACAAGCGGCATTATGATATCGTCCCTAATTTGGTTTTATGCTTTTAATAACTCCATGGCTGTGGCATGAAATACGGAATACCGGAACTTAGTTCACGTATAGTTTCGTTTAATGAAACGAAATGTTGAATCCGGTTCGATGAAAACTTTTGAAGAAAGTTAAAAATGAGTTTAGAGAGATTCGGATTCAAGTCTAACAAAACATCAGATAAATCTAAAGAGAAAACTAGCAAAAGAGAAAAGGATCATATTTATGATAAAGAAAAACGTGAACGTTCTTTTTGTGAATCGTGGCTGAAATCGTTCTCTGTAATAAATTGACATTTTTGTTTGGGTAGGTGACTTTCATGACAGGGTAAGTGAATTTTGGGTTGCCACTTACCCGTTGGTAAGTGGATTTTTAAGAAAATCCTAGAACACTGTGGTATATAGTTCCAGTTACTTTTATATTTTACTTGTACAAAACAGCAGAGCCACTTTAGTTTGCTCTTTCCTTCACTACATATTTCATCTTCAACCAAATGATGGACGGGGTAAAAGGACTACAAAATCATTCCTAAGTGATTAGAATGGCTTCATGTATAAATACGTAAATTCTCTAATTCTTAAATGATCGATTATGAAATGCATGATGGATACGATACACGCTAAAAATAAAAAAAATCTCTTATGACATACAAGATATCAGTAGCAATCCTGTGGCCAATCATGATCAGAAGTCGGTAAAGTCAGTAGAAATACTGTGACCAGTCATGATCACAAGTCGGTAAAGTCAGTAGAAATATTGTAATCAGTCATGATCACAAGTCGGTAAAGTCAGTAGAAATACTGTGACCAGTCATGATCACAAGTCGGTAAAGTCAGTAGAAATCCTGTGACCAGTCATGATCACAAGTCGGTAAAGTCAGTAGAAATACTGTAATCAGTCATGATCACAAGTCGGTAAAGTCAGTAGAAATACTGTTACCAGTCATGATCACAAGTCGGTAAAGTCAGTAGAAATACTGTGATCAGTCATGATCACAAGTCGGTAAAGTCAGTAGAAATACTGTGACCAGTCATGATCACAAGTCGGTAAAGTCAGTAGAAATTCTGTAATCAGTCATGATCACAAGTCGGTAAAGTCAGTAGAAATCCTGTGACCAGTCATGATCACAAGTCGGTAAAATCAGTAAAAATATTGTTACCAGTCATGATCACAAGTCGGTAAAGTCAGTAGAAATTCTGTAATCAGTCATGATCACAAGTCGGTAAAGTCAGTAGAAATACTGTAATCAGTCATGATCACAAGTCGGTAATGTCAGTAGAAATATTGTAATCAGTCATGATCACAAGTCAGTAGAAATACTGTGATCAGTCATGATCACAAGGCGGTAAAGTCAGTAGAAATACTGTGACCAGTCATGATCACAAGTCAGTAGAAATACTGTGATCAGTCATGATCACAAGTCGGATAAGTCAGTAGAAATACTGTAATCAGTCATGATCACAAGTCAGTAGAAATACTGTGATCAGTCATGATCACAAGTCGGTAAAGTCAGTAGAAATACTGTAATCAGTCATGATCACAAGTCAGTAGAAATACTGTGATCAGTCATGATCACAAGTCGGTAAAGTCAGTAGAAATACTGTAATCAGTCATGATCACAAGTCGGTAAAGTCAGTAGAAATACTGTAATCAGTCATGATCACAAGTCGGTAAAGTCAGTAGAAATACTGTAATCAGTCATGATCACAAGTCAGTAAAGTCAGTAGAAATCCTGTGACCAGTCATGATCACAAGTCAGTAAAGTCAGTAGAAATCCTGTGATCAGTCATGATCACAAGTCGGTAAAGTCAGTAGAAATACTGTGATCAGTCATGATCACAAGTCAGTAAAGTCAGTAGAAATACTGTGATCAGTCATGATCACAGGTCAGTAAAGTCAGTAGAAATACTGTAATCAGTCATGATCACAAGTCGGTAAAGTCAGTAGAAATACTGTAATCAGTCATGATCACAAGTCAGTAAAGTCAGTAGAAATCCTGTGATCAGTCATGATCACAAGTCAGTAAAGTCAGTAGAAATCCTGTGATCAGTCATGATCACAAGTCGGTAAAGTCAGTAGAAATACTGTGATCAGTCATGATCACAAGTCAGTAAAGTCAGTAGAAATACTGTGATCAGTCATGATCACAAGTCAGTAAAGTCAGTAGAAATACTGTGATCAGTCATGATCACAGGTCAGTAAAGTCAGTAGAAATACTGTAATCAGTCATGATCACAAGTCGGTAAAGTCAGTAGAAATACTGTAATCAGTCATGATCACAAGTCGGTAAAGTCAGTAGAAATACTGTAATCAGTCATGACCACAAGTCGGTAAAGTCAGTAGAAATACTGTAATCAGTCATGATCACAAGTCGGTAAAGTCAGTAGAAATACTGTAATCAGTCATGATCACAAGTCGGTAAAGTCAGTAGAAATACTGTAATCAGTCATGATCACAAGTCGGTAAAGTCAGTAGAAATCCTGTGACCAGTCATGATCACAAGTCGGTAAAGTCAGTAGAAATACTGTAATCAGTCATGATCACAAGTCGTTAAAGTCAGTAGAAATCCTGTAATCAGTCATGATCACAAGTCGGTTAAGTCAGTAGAAATCCTGTAATCAGTGATGATCACAAGTCGGTAAAGTCAGTAGAAATACTGTAAACGACCATAAAGCAAGTGGGTAAAGTCAGTAGTAATACTGTAAACAGCCATGATCACAAGTCAGTAGTAAATCTATATATGGTCATGATCACAAGTCGGTAACGTCAGTAGAAATACTGAATACAGTCATGAGTCTCTTGTTGACAGAAGGGATTCAGACCTCTGAACTGATGTTAAACGTCGAATCTGAAGCTGAAATTATTAATGAACTCTAGTAGTATTACACTACTACATTTATAGGGGATGTAGATATTTTTAGTATATTTTATGTTATATCTATATGTTCTCGATCAATAGTTGCGCCCGTCCAGTTGGGTCGAACACACCCTTTGTGCATTCACTGTACTACATGATACATTGTATGTAGCTGCTGTATGTAAATGACGAACGTTGATTGGGCTGTTACGCCGCTCAGAGCAAGTTTCAGTCATAACGAAGCAGGAGGTTATCAACGTTTGAAACATGGTGGCTTACTCCGAGAATCGATCCTGGATACCCTGCACAGCAAGCTAAGCGCTTAACCACTACGAAAATTGTGTGAAATTCCAATCAATCGGCCACGAGCATCACCAAAGAGACATACATGTAACTTGTCGAAATACGCATATGGTGAACAAATTTAAAAGGTATATATGTTCTATATTTATAATAACCACTAGGCCGGTGTCACTGCTAGTGGACTGATATTCCCCGAGGGCATAATAAGTCTAGTTTTCAGTGCCTTTTGTACTGACATGTAATATATACCTCAAATTTTCAGTCATCAAATTAAGTAAATCACTTTAAAACTAAAGGGTATCTCCATCATGCATAGCTCTGTCCGTAGACAGATGTTTTGGTTCACTTTTCGGTCATTTTGGCTTCAACACTGCTCTTCATATTTTTATATATTTTGAGAATTCCAATAATTCGGCCACGAGCATCACTGAAGAGACATAACTTGTATAAATGCGCATACGGTGCTCCTGGTCTCACCTCCGAATTTCAGGGGTCCGTAAATGTCCACTGTGGTACATTGTTGTTAGTGCCATAGTCATGTGACACCAGTTATTTTCGTATTTTTCATCAATAATTTTCTGATTTCAATATTAAATCCCCTGTGATTCATGTCAAATTCCTATTTTCCGCAATTACTAGGTATAAAGAAAAGAATATTGCCAGAAAGGATATTAGAAATAAATATAGAGCATATATACCTTTTAATTGACATAAAATGACTGTTATCAAGCTGAGTGTTTTACCACGGAGACATCTTTAACTATACAGTTAGGAGCAGTCCTAACCTTATATAAAGTGCACTTTAAGTTAACTTTATGACTGCTTTCAAGTTTACACACAAAATGTATCTCACTCATTTTCGCATTCATATCATTAATTTTTGTTTACTTTCTGACTCTATTTTATAGGTGTTACATTTATATGAAGCAGTGTTTTCCACATTGGCCTAGACATTTCGCGGAGGTCTGTCAAAAGCTAATACAAACAGACCGAGGCACGAAAAGTAGGCCAATATGAAAAACACTGATTATTGGGCATTTTATCAATTAAATCAGCCAAAATGAAATCTAACGGTTTTATGAATAAATTTTTTTTATCATATACATCATTTACTAATTCAATAATAATAATAATAATAATAATAATAATAATAATAATAATAATAATAATACATAATTTGTTAGAACAATATACAATCTGATAATGAAATATATACGTCGGTTTCAATCTTGTTGTATGCTAACAGAGGTCCGTAGTTTGCCAGATTGCTGTCGATCCCGTTTCCCTGACATTCTGTTGCTGCAGAATTAACTAATTTCACTGTTGCATAAGCAGGAAGTTTTCGTGCCTTAATTGAATTGAACTCTCGTGTTATTGCGCACTAAAATGATAGATAAAGAAACCGTATTCGGACAGGCGAGATGAAACTACTATGTATAATTGATAGGCTTATTTATCATGTTCCCCGTCATGAAGACTCATGTCTGCTGGATCAGTATAGACGGTCCTCCGTCTTATTCACACATGATCTGGATGGAAAAAAAGAAGAACATTTAGATTAGCTGAGGGAAACAAAATTGTTTTAAACGGTATTTAAAATACACAATTGATAAGCAATCATATTTAATGAATGAACTCCCACGAATTCTTTTAATCATATGCCAATGATATCATACAATCTTGAAAACGATTTTGATTTCTGTCAGTTTTATGTTAATGACATTTTTATTTACTTTCAGATTAAATTGTTACATCTTGAACACATATGTAATAGATTGTTTGATGAGTTAGAATGGTTTATTGCTAAATTTTCGTTTCAAACCTGGATAAACGTTTTAAATATCGGAAGTCTATAGAATTGGAACAGAAAATGTCTGGTTTGTTTAGGATTCCTGATTGTTGAAGTATTATCATAGATCGAAATATAACAAACTGCTAACCGAACATGCATAGATAAGTTATAAGTTGTATTAACTAAAAGTTGTCTTAAGCTTTATTGACACATGATGCCATTTCTTGATGATAAGCTTTGTTTCCATCTTACCGGTTTTTGTTTTATTTTTTATTTTTATCAAAATTACCTTTTTGTCCCCCCCCCCGACTCGATAGATCGGGGGCATATTGTTTTTGTCCTGTTTGCTTGTTTGTTTGTTTGTCTGTTGTCAACTTAAGCCTTGACTATATTTTTGAACCGTGAGGGATAGAGCCTTCATATTTGACATGCGTACTCAGCTAATGAAGCCCTTTCAAATGACACCAAGGTCGATAACCTCTCTACCTTGACAATGACCTTCAGGCAAAAAATAACTTTTTGGACTTTTATGCCGCAGGGGGCATTAGTGTTTAACAAACACATCTTGTTTTTTCTTAGCATAGAATTGCCTTTTGTTTGTCGTACATTCGCAGGGTTTTCCTATGGCCTCTCTATAACTTGTCAACTTTATGTGGTATGTACATATCTTGTCAAATTCAAATTACATGTTTATATCTTATTAAGGCATCAATACATCACGTCATGAAGACTCTTGTCTGCTTGATCTGTATAGACGGTCCTCCATATTATTCACATATGATCTGAATGAGATAATAAAAGAAAAACATTTAGATTAGCCGAGGTATCCATCAGAAGTTCTCATCCCAATTTGTACGGTGATCTAGTATACAAATTAAGGAGGGTAAAGATTCCCATAATTTCATATCGGCGATTTTAAAGTAATTAAACTCCTTCTATAAGCCCCTAAGATAATCGCAAAGACCATATGTCTTGTATTGGGCTCCTCTACAGCCTTATACAGACTTTTACTTGAGTGTTGCAAGCTGACTAATAGGTAGAGACCCTTTGACAGGCCTTGTCCAAACCTTTTCCGAGAAGACAAGGTCCATAGCCCATACCCTCTGACTGTTAGACGAGACTTCTACTGATCAAGGATCGGAGCTCAACTACAGAAGGGCATATCACGGTTTCCTTATGTTGATGATATAATATATGTTTGATATTAGCGTATATTCCATAAAGCGTTTCGTGAGAAAACTGTTCTTGTTCTATATATTTATAAATTGTCCAATTTTTGTGTCCTTTGATTGTGCTGCTTTTGGGAAAGTGGGTGCCCGTATACCGGTTAACCATCAACTGAGTGATGTTTGTACTTTGACTTAAGTGTTATTATAAAAGGGTATATGATGTTATGTGGCTGTGACACTTTCTACACAGTGTTTGTTCACATTGATGTATATCCACAGTGCTGAATTATATTGTTTCGTCTGTATGTCAGGGCATTCACAGCGGGTGTGGCTAGCCAAACAGGAGACGCTCAGTCCTTCTGGGCACCTGGTCTCACCCCTGAATTTCAGGGGTCCGTGAATGTCCACTGTGGTACATTTTTGTTAGTGTCATAGTCATGTGACACCAGTTATTTTCGTATTTTACATTAACTGATCTTCCTAAGTTGGCAACTGTAATACAATCAAATATTTTGGGGATGTTTTCTGTGTTTATTTGAATCTTCCACTACAACAGTAATTAGTAGTTGTAAAATATTTATCACTCTCAGGACATAATTAGACCAATTTAATCTCAGTTAATACGGTTATGGTTTTCGCCTTTCTCAAACCGCATTTATCAGAGATGCTTACATCCGCCTGAGCGAGAATGATGTTCCTGTGTTTATTCACTGTGAGTTTGACGTATGGACCACAGGTCACAGGTTACTGATTGAATCAGATGATATGGAAACACTCACTTCATTTCATAATCAGGATATAATTTAGACAAACAAATTGAAATATCACTGACAAGTAGCACAGAAGCTTGAGTAGATTGTTCAGAAGTCCATACAAGTAGATTGTTCAGAAGTCCATACAAGTAGATTGTTCGGAATTCCATACAAGCAGATTGTTAGGAAGTCCATACACGTGGATTGTTCAGAAGTCCATGTGTGTACATGTTATTAGACCGATTACAGTGTCTTTTGGGTTCCATTCACATTTTCCTTTTCTAACGTTATATATATATGACAATGTAATTTTGTAATCGTAATCCTGCAATTTCCACTTTGTTATCAATGATCTATAAATTGCCTTTTCATGTTTTGAATGTAACACCCCATTTCATTCTGAGTCATCGTGGTAAGCATATTCATAACAAAGAAGAATTACTATCAAATTGTACCATGTGTCATTTGACAAATCATTAAATGGATGAGTATTTGGGCACCTGTATAATTTATCTGGTACTATTTGCCACAAATTTCTCGATTTTTTCTTGTTTTCATGCTTCCAATAATAGTTGTTCAATATCACAGCTGAAGCACTCATATTTATTTCTTTACCTTTATGATACTTATGATTCACTTTTGATGCATGTTTTGTAAGGAAAGCTTTACAATATATGAAAGTAAACAGTTATTATCATTCTTTATGAAATACCTGTAAAGATTTTTAAATTATTTCTTTATATGAATAGTCGTTTGTAACATTGTACATATATTCTAAATACTATATTGTAACATAAGTACATCTATACTTATATATTTAAGTGCATCTTAGAGACATTTAGAGCTTCAAAGTTTGGCTGTGTACTTTATTCATTTCTTAGTTTTGATTTACCCTTTTTGCACGGTAGACGGTAATACAACATTCTGAATGTCTCTTACTCGTTGTGCTTCACTGATTATCTTGCTTTTACCCTTAGTGATCGTTCAGTGGGTTAAGTATAATATGTGTAATAGTGAAATTAAAGTACTTCAAGAGTATAATTATCTAGGGACATTATTATCTAGGGACTAGTGTTTTAATTACTTGTAAATCTGATCTCTTTACGTAAATAATCGATCGTACATTGGAGTTTTATTAACATTATTCTGCAAGAATTGATTTAATTAATTTCAATAGCAATATCAAATTGCACAAGACCAAACTGGATAAAAAGGTAATTGCTCGCCTCTAAAAGAATTATCACAATTTTATTCAAATTTCAATTCTATATTCTTAGAATCATAAATAGGATCAGGTGGCATGAAAGTGTAGGCATCTCCAGTTCCTTTTTCTGATGTCTCAGGTCACAGAAATAGATACGCCTGTGAGTATTTTGAATATTTCGGATACGCCCTCTCTCACTATCACAGGGCTCGAAATTGGCAAAAATACTGGGTTGTCAAAATGGCAAATTTAAAGCAAAGTTGGGCGACTTACATTATATTTACTAAACGTTTAGGTTGCCCAAAGAGATTTTAGGTTGTTTTTGATGATGGGACCACTGTTAATTTCGAACACTGCAATCAGTAAAACGTCACAATTAGTATGAGATGGCCCTACTCTATTGTAAAATAAACATTCTAACAAAACGTGCCAACAAAAATTAACAGCCTAAAACTTTGCCATCAAAAATAAATATTCTAGCAAAATATGCCATCAAATAAGGTGACCAACATGTCAGATTTAAATTTTGCTATTTAGCTTTTTCCAAGAAGTTTGCTACACGTTATGACGTAGCTCTCCGTTTGTATATCAGAACAGTTGAGAGATATAAATACCATCTGCAAGTTATTTTAATGGTTGGAAGTTTTTGATTGTCACGTAGTAGTAAGTCTAGAGAAGATCATGGTACGAAGCATATGAGGTGGACTCTGCTGTGCGTTAAAGTTTCGGGTTCATCATGATATGTTGTCTGAACGTGCACAGAAGTATTGAAGTTTTCGTTGACTGTACACAATACATTATCAATATATCTAATAGTAGAGACCAGCTGTGTTTTATTTAAATTAGAAACGTTTCCATATGTTCATCTTCCTAAGGATAAAAAGACCAATCGAAGAACAAAGATGCATAGTCAGTGCCCTTTTAAAATCCGATAAAAGAATAATAAAGTCATGCCATGACATTTATTCGATAGACGCTGTTATCGATGTCTCTGAAAAAGATCTGATCGATTTCCTGGTTAATATTAAACATGGTTTAAATAATTTTAGTAGCGTATTTAAGGAGTGAATCTAATTTTTTCGTTGGATAAAGGTATACCACGTTTAACGTGTCAGGGTCACCCATTCATTCACTGCCCGCACTCGACGTTGCTTAAAGCTGGCCTCTCACCATAAAAAGCGGAAATGTTTCGAAATTTTTTACGGGAGCGAGGTCGACCTAGGTCTACCTCGCTCCCGTACATGTATGTTTTATGAATACTAAATGAATGTCGGACCCAAATGCTCTCGCTTACCATATAAAAGAAATGTCAAATCGACAAACCGTGACATTTAACTGGCGGCGACCTGCACGGACGGTCAGCATGGCTGTGCAAAACGTATGAAAACTTTGTTTCCTCACTATGCACTTTACATAGATATTTAACACTTACAGCATTAGACGGATTCATTTATTTACATTTTTACATTTATTTGATTCCTTTACAACAATTTAATTATGTGTCTATCATTCATTTTTGACTGATCTTATAGAATACGGATGCAAGTCTACATGTATAGTGTAAACATGCATATGTAATTGCATTTCATTTCATGATCCACTGCAGATAGGAGACGCAAGGGTCTTGTCTGACTAAATCGCTTCTTGCCTTTTCCTTTAAACCCGTCTGCCATATTCTACCCAAGTTGCAATCGCCCAAGTTCACTGCCCTCAACTTTACACTGTTTCCCTGCATCCCACCCCTTCCCTCATTTTTTCTCCTTCCCACCTCACCTCAAAAATAAAATGAAATTCGAAATTATTATTACAACATTCCCAAGGACACTTTCTTGAATTCAGAGTGTTCGATTATAAGTATTTTTACATTTACAGAGCTAGAAATTATGGAGAGAAGAAAAAAGTTGTTTGTTCTTCAAACAGCATATGTTCTTTTTGCCTAGTCTTTCCTTGGGGATGGGGAGTGGGATAACAGTGATGGATGGGTAAGAAACTCCGCAATGTTTTGTATAATTTTATGAATGGGGATCCATGTCAAGTCGATTGATTGATTGATTGATTGATTTTTGTTTTACGTCATACCACGAATATTTCACGTATATGGTGACGGCATCTGCCTGATGCGGGGCATAAAAATTTTGACCTTTGCAACAGACCCACCCGAATCAGTGAGGGATCTTTAACGTGCCATGCATACCACGACACGGGGCTTCGGTTTTTACTGTCTCATCCGAAAGACATGGCACCGACATGGCCAGAGCGGGACTCGAACCCCGGCCTCCCGATCAGGAGTCCGACGCGAAACCACTAGGCCACACCGGCTTCATGTCAAGTCGAATAGTTACAAACAAACAGCAATATTATTACTTCTAATTAATATATGATTTTTAAACATTTTTTCGTACTCTTGACACCTGCGCCTCCCCTTCCGCTTTTTGCGGAAGAGATCTTGGGCAAAAAAGCGTTCGGTTGTTCCGTCCTTCTGTATGTACCTCCGTTATTCTGCAGTGCCTAATAACTTTCAACAGAATGTTGTTACAGTTACCAAAATTCAACAGTAAGTATATCCCCTAAGCGTCATCATGTGACCCAGGGTAGAGCATTGACAGCTATGTTTATTTGCAGTTGGGGCATTTGTGTTTCAAAAACGCAGGTTGTTTAGCTAAAAATGTTACTAGTTCTTGAATTTATATGAACACCGTACTAGCCCGTAAATAGCTTTGTGAATCCAAACGTCAGAAGAGTCCTATAATTTACAAATAACATTATTCAGTATGCATCCACTATGTAGGATCGTGAACAGAATCTTGTGTATAATTTTGAAGATTTCGTCTTCAATCTATACCATTTCCTGTTTGTATGTTACTTATTCGAACACTCCAAAAGATTTGTCAACAGACGGATGTGTAAACTGATGTGTATTATTTTTACAGTAAAGTATACATGTATAAATAATTTGCTCTCCAAATGTGTGAGTATTGGAATTTGGCTCTTTTAATTTGGAGAAAGGATAGTATTACCTGAATATCGTAAGTTTTCAAATTACCTATATCTTATTGGCCTTTTCACATTTGCACGGAGAGGGTGGGTTCGTTACAAGTACAACTGAACACACGATACTATTTGTACATTATGATATATGTCATACCTGGTCATATTATAATATCTAAAAAACTAGAATATGTAATATAATTTGTTCGTTCAACTTTAAAATTTGTTTATTTACGTTACGCACGTTTACATGTAGGTGGCTGGCCTTTTCGTGGCAAATGCATACAACATTACAGTATCATGTGATCTTTTGTTATAACTAACTTTGTATTATTTATGTATGTTACTTCAAAAAATGAAGAAACAACAAGAGGCCCAAGTGGGCCTATATCGCTCACCTGAGTACCTATATTATCAGTCATGCATGAAGGAAGAATTCATTTATTTTTGCATTAATGTGACTAAGTCAACACAGATGTTGAAAATATGTCAAATTTTATTTCAGGCTAGAATAAAAAACAACACTTTTTTGCACATCCATTCAGGTGATTTTGATATTAAGCATTTCCTTTGTCTCTGCAAGAAGTCATTCAGGGCAACAAGTTAGTCATTTTCTTTAGGTGGGGCCTTTTGTTGACTGATTTCAAGTCTGGGTCATGAACAACAATTGTTTCAAATATTGTCCAGATCTAACTTAAAATTGCCTAATTTCATATGTTGAGTGTTGAGAAACATCTAAAAACTTATTTAGATGTGTAAAGAAATGAAAAAGAATTTTGACCACAGCTGGATTTGAACCGCTACTCTCCATATTTCAATTACCAAGTGGTATATGTACTATTGTGAGAACTGCTTTTTAGACATGGTGGCATTATCTGTTAACCAATTTGGATGAAATTTACCAAATTGATAGAGGACGTTTAGTACTTCATGTATTCCATGTTTCATTAAAATCTTTCATGTGGTATAACAGCAGAAGTGAAAAATGTGATTGAATTGTTCCTATACACCCTCATTTGGAAGTCTTAAAAAATTCATAGAAAATCCAAATATTGAGATATTGACAAAATTCTTTCAAAGTAACAATCCTTACCATAATTATGATCACAATAGTCCATAAGAAATCATCATTATCAATTAACTAGGAAATATGACACTTTTTTCTGCATTGAATCACCAAGTCCAAAGAAATGTCGAAAAAAATTCTAAAATTTGATTTTGGAAGGGAACCAAAATGACAATACATCTTCACTCATCCCTCTAGATCATTTCTATGCATTCTGTTTGTCTCTGTATACAGCCCGTATGAAAAAGAATATTGTTAAACGAGGGAACTCTTTTGTGACCTACTTTTGACTATGGTGGCGCCACCTGTAAAGAGGTCTGGACGAAAACAACAGAATTTGAAGAGGATCATAAGTGACTTATTTCTACCAAGATTTATTAAAATCTTTCAAACAGTTTTGTAGAAAAAGTTGAAAATGTGAAAAATGGCCAACCCCCCCTTTTTTTTTTTGGAAGTCTTAAACGTAAAATTCCTAATTTCATATGTTGAGTGTTGAGAAACATCTAAAAACTTATTTAGATGTGTAAAAAAAAAAAAAAATTTTTTTTGACCACAGCTGGATTTGAACCGCTACTTTCCATATTTCAATTACCAAGTGGTATATGTACCATTGTGAGACCTACTTTTAGACATGGTGGCATTATCTGTTAACCAATTTGTATGATTCGCACAAAAAACAAAACCTTTGAAAAGGACTATGAGTACTTGCATCCTACCCAGTTTTATCACAATCCTTCAAGTTGTTCTGTAGATCAAGTTGAAGATATGAAAAATTGTCCCCCCCCCCCCCCCTTTTCTTGGAAGTCTTAAAAAATTCATAAAAAATTCAAAAATCGAGATATTGAAAAAATTCCTTCACACCAGCATTCCTTACCATAGAAATGATTAAATGAAACCAAATGAATGCATCAATGTTTACTAAAAGAAAATAATAACTCTTTAATGCATTAAAATAACAAAGTCCAAAATAAAAATGAAAAAACGTCAAAAATTTGATTTCGGAATGGAACCAAAAATATCAACACTTCTTCCCATATGCCTCTATCTCATTCCTATGAAGTCGGTTTGTCGCTGTATGCACCCGATCTGAATAAGAAGTTTGTCAAAGGAGGGTACCCTCTGTGACCTACTTTTGTCTGTGGTGGTGCCACCTGTTCATGGATCCTGAGAAAGATGACCACATTTGTCGGGGACCTTGAGTATTTGATGCATGTCAAGTTTCATTGAATTCCAGCTAGTGGTTCCGAAGAAAAAGTTCAAACTGTGAAATGTTTACACCAATTATCCCCCCCCCCTTTTTCTTGAAAGTCTTAAAAAATTCATAAAAAATCCAAAACATAAAATATTGAAAAATTTTCTTTCGCAGTAGTATTTCTTACCATCAAAATGATCAAATTAAACCAAATTAATGCATCAATGTTTACTAAAAGAAAAAAATACCTCTTTTCTGCATTAAAATTACCAAGTACAAAAAAACGTCAAAAATTTGATTTCGGAATGGAACCAAAAATAACAACACTTCTTTACACATCCCTCTAGATCATTCCTATGCATTTGGTTTGTCTCTGTATGCCCCCGGTCTGAAGAAGAAGTTTGTCAAAGGAGGGTACCCTCTTTGACCTACTTTTGCCTGTGGTGGCGCCACCTGTTGATGAATCTGGACGAAAAACAACAACACTTGTAGGGGACCATGAGTACTACATGCTTATCAAGTTTCATCAAATTCTGTTCAGTGGTTCTGGGGAAGAAGTCGAAAATGTGAAAAGTTAACGACGGACGACGGACGACAGACGACAGACGACGGACGACGGACGACGGACGGTGATTGATCACAATAGCTCACTTGAGCCTTTGGCTCAGGTGAGCTAAAAAAGGAAATATATAGAGATAATTATATTTACTTCTGTTTGCGACGCCATGTTGCCTTTGTCATGTCTTCGATGAAATGTCACGGTTGCATGACTACGCCTGTTTCTTTTATACCGTGGGAGAAAGCTCTGTTCGAGCATTTGGGTCAGACGTTCATTTAATATTCATAAAACTTACGGGAGTGAGGTTGACCTAGGTCAACTTAGCCCCCGTAAAAATTTTTTCGAAACACCTCGGCTTTTTATGGTGAGAGGCCAGCTTTAACTTTGCAACAAAACTGGGCTAGCTCACTGACGACAGTTATACTCGCTTATATGTCTCCGTCACACACGAACATATATATACCTCCATCCAACGAAAACAAATTAGATTCATTCCTTGTCATTTAATTCCTTTAATGTTTTACGAAAGCGCGAGAAATTACGTCGTCAGAGAAAAAGTAAAAAGTTACGCCTCCTTTGCAGATCTTTTGTCGTGACTGCTTGCTACATTACGAACGAAAGTGTATCTGAGAAAAAGATACCCATTGCATCTTCTGTTATTACTTTTTCGGGTCAGGCAGTATATTTTAGTTATAATATTGGATTTGTTGATCGATGTAACCTATTTGTCTAATAATGTTCAATTGGACAACTATACGAGTATGACTATGATAACTTGGAGAATGTATTTGATCATCCCTTTTTCACCTAGTAGCTCATCATCGCCACGTATCATTACACAGAGACTGTAGAAAGCCATTGTTGTATGCCCGTAGTCACGGGACCATGTATGGTACCAGAAAGGTGATACTGCAAGTGTTCTGTCTCCTAGTCTTAAACAACCGCTGAATGAATTTCAACTTCTAATAGTCAATTATTCAGGTGACATAAATCAAAATTTATTATTCATACATATGCCTTTGAAAGATGGAACTGTGTTATCAATATGAATATAACCGAGGGAATACGAACACGTCATGTATAAGCCATGCTCGGACGAACACTCTGTCTCTCTTTCGATGCTTCATTCTTCTGTTGATTAGCAATACATTATGTTTATCTTTTTTTTTTAATCGAAAGACTGTTGCAGTTGACAAGACAACCAAACTAAAATTGTTACTGTTTTTTTTATTAATTTTTAATCAATACACCTGATTGATACACATTACTTCGACATGCTCTTTAATAAACCAAGTAAACGCGGAGCATTACCTTTAAAAGTTTTAAAATACATGCCTTAGACCTCTCTGCATCATTACGTGTTAGATTCAATTTACTTCACAGGCATGTAATACCAATCGAAACTGCAATATTAAACTGATGGCGATATTATACATATATGGATATCAAGTATAGTGTACATTCAATGCTACATAATTAAATAAATCCAAATCATTCCAGATCAGGATTGCACTAATGTTAAATGAAAGCATTAAGATTCCATAGCAATAACGCTCTCTCTCGTTTGTATTCCGTCTCTGACTGTGCGAACAATGTTTTTAGATTATCTCGGAAATTGATTTTGTCGTCAATGAAAGTAAAAATCATTCTGTAACGAAAGAAAATTATAACCTTCCATGTTTATACTGACTTGATGTATTCGCTGTTGAAAATCAACAATTTTCTGCGATTAATCTCACCATTAAAACCCATTAAAAGACAAGCTTATTATAGCGGGTGGTGATCATCGCTCAGCTCACGCTGTATTCAATTCTACATCAAACTTGACAGTGACGGAAACGTGCCTTCAAAAACCAATGAATATATTCTAAGTATCTATTCAAACTTTCATTACAAAACCATTTGCTATTACGTTCTTAAATTGATTTCCTTTGTTTTAGATTTTAACAATGAAACGTTTTCATGATAAGCACCTGCTCCCTTGATGGCACGAAGAAACCTTGTTGTGAATACGTGACGAGAGAAGCTTAATGTCATAGGTCAACAGACAACAACACACTGGATCTTACATTTTGGTGTTGAATGTAAACAAGTAGTTAATGTTACCCCTCAATAAAACGCATTTAACCGTTGTTTATGTCTCGGCACTAAATACCGTGAGGTTTTATCATATCATCACCATGACATCCTCATGCCATAACCATAGCATCCTCATGCAATCACTATGACATTCTCATGCCATTACTATATCCTCATGCCATTAATATGACATTCTCATGCCATCACCATGACATCCTCATGCCATCACCATGACATTCTGATGCCATCACCATGATATCCTCATGCCATCACCATGACATCTCCATGCCATTACCATGACATCATCATGCCATTACCATGACATTCTCATGCCTTCACCATGGCATCTATATGTCCCCCATGATATCATCATGCCATCACCATGACATTATCATGCCATCATCATGACATCCTCTTGCCATCACAATGACATTCTCATGCCATCACTATGACATCATTATGCCATTACCATGACATTCTCATGCCTTCACCATGACATCTTCATGTCACCACCATGATATCATCATGCCATCACCATGACATCATCATGCTATCACCATGACATCCTCATGCCATCACAATGACATCATCATGCCATCACCATGACATCATCATGCTATCACCATGACATCCTCATGTCATCACAATGATATCTTCATGCCATCATAATGACATTCTCATGCCATCACTATGACATCCTCATGCCATTACCATTATATCATCATGCCTTCACCAAGACATCATCATGCCATTACCATTACATCCTTAAACCATAACAAGCCGGTGTGGCCTAGTATATAAGGTGCTCGTCTCGTGACTGATAGGTCCCGGTTTCGACCCCAGTTCTGGACACACCGGTGTTCTGTCTTTCGGATGAGACAGTAAAACCGAAATCCCGTGTCACGATAGGCGTGGCACGTAAAAGATCCCTCATTTTTTCGGGTGAATCTGTGGCAAAGGTGTTAATTTGTTTGCAATGCATCAGGCAGATGCCGTCACAATATACGTGAAATAATCGTGGAGTGACGTAAAACAATAATCAATCAATCAATAGATCATGCCATAACCATTACACTCTCATGCCATCATCATGACATCCTCATGCCATAACCATGCTATTCTCATGCCATCACTATGACATCCTCATACCATCACCATGACATTCTCATGCCATCGCCATGACATCATCATCTCCATTACATCATCATGCCATCACCATGACATCCTCATGCCATCTCCATGACGTCATCATGCCATTACCATGACATCCTCATGCCATAACCATGACATCTTCATGCCATAACCATGACATCCTCATGCCATAACCATTATATTCTCATGCCATCACTATGACATCCTCGTGTCCAGGGGCGTAGCCAGAGTGCAAATGATGTGTACTCACAAGAAAGGAAAGGGGTTTGGGGAAAAGGAAAACGACCACCTCTCTCTCTCTCTCTCTCTCTCTCTCTCTCATGAGACACTATCTTTCTAACAAAATGATGTGTACGCACGTGCGTATTTGGCGTAATGGTAGCTACGCCACTGATGCCATTATTATGATATCGTCATGCAGTCACCATGACATCACTATGACATCACCATGACATCCTCATGCCATTACCATGACATCACCATGCCATCACCATGACATTCTTATACCATCGCCATGACATACTTATACCATCTCCATGACATCATCATGCCATCCCCATGATATCCTCAGACTGACGTGTAAGAAGTGGCAAATCGATTTCATGTTGCCTCTCACCTACCAACACCGATATTCTCTGCATTTCAATATACCCAGTCTCCACATCTCTCTCTCTCTCTCTCTCTCTCTCTCTCTCCACGCAGATTTAAACGTGTTCAACACAAAGAGCCAGCAGATCACCCTCTTACTCTGCAGTCTACCATCAGGTCAGCCCTTTTCGTTCATGAGCTCCCTGGCAATGCAGCGGAACAATTAGTTCGACTATGGTAAGCATCTTCCCCAGTCGAGATGTAAAACTTTGTTCACTATTATGTCGCCATAATTTAAAGGAATTTTAGCTTCCCATCGAGATCAATACACAATTTTCCCAATCTCTCACTTTCAATGCGTCTCCACATTGGTCTTCCTTTCTTTGCTCTGTTCCTGCTTTACAAACTAAATGCCTTTCTGTTTCCTTGCTGTTCGTATTTGCTTCTTTTTCATCGACATCTGGTAGCTCACGCAATATCATCATCTATATCTGCCTTGAGTTTTAGTAACTGGCATCTCGTAAGCACACGTACAATCTTGCCTCGTTTCCAACACAGCTTACAGTTTAGATCCTCGCTTAAAATCCCCATACATGTACAATCGCTGATGATGGGTATGTGGATATAGCATTCATTAAACTTAGTAGAAAGTATCATTTGATATATCTTTATATATTACACATAAGAATTAAATAAAGTAATGTTACAGGGTATTATCGAAATATGAAGGATATTTGAAATAAACTGACGTTTCTTTTTTGTACCTACACACGTGTATGAAGCTGGTCTTGGTGCTTCTCCACATCTTGCATCCCTGAAAAGTTTTATATAACATATAGAACTGTAGAATTTTACATTTACCACAGTTTTCAAACGTCAGTTCAGACGTCATACCCACCTTTTAGTTGTTGTTTTCTTAAATAATTGCTAGAAATGCGTAGTCTCTCTACACAAGTGTTACAGTTATAGCTTGTTTTCGAGCATGTTTTCTTAATGTAACGCCACAAATATTGACCAAATCACAGTACCGACTTCAGACGGCCTGTTGCATAAGGCATACAGTTGCCGTAGATAAGTGAGAGGTCTTTAAATCTTTACGCACTTACTGTATAATAAGTTCAAAGAAAGCAAACAGATACACGGAATAAAGTAAACTTCACCATTTAGTTCACGTAGAGTAGTCCTCGGATAGTTTAATGCAGGTTAGCTCTAGGTACTTGTGGATATCTACAAACCCCATGCACACAAGCTTTGATATGATGTACTCGGTTCAACCCTTCAATCGAAAATATCCACATATAAGGTTTAACATATTTGCGACTAAGTATAGCGCATTTACGACCAAATGTATTTGCAAAATGTATTCCCCTGATTCATGTAACAACACTGCTAAAGAGAAATGGAAGCTGTTGGTGAATACTTTCTGATACGGTTAAGTTATAACTTACATTTTGATATTGTTGATGGGTATTCCCTTTATCGTTGTTATGTCTTGATGGGTATTCCCTTTATCGTTGTAATGTCTTGATGGGTATTCCTTTTATCGTTGTCATATCTTGTTGGGTATTCCCTTTATCGTTGTCATGTCCTGATGGGTATTCCCTTTATCGTTGTCACGCTTTGAAGGGTATTAACTTTATCGTTGTTACGCGTTGATTGGTATTCACTTTATCGTAGTTATGTTTTGATGGGTATTCCCTTTATCGTTGTCATGTCCTGATGGGTATTCCCTTGATCGTTGTGATGTTTTGATGGGTATTCGCTTTATCGTTGTCATGCCTTGATAGGTATTCCCTTTATCGTAGTCATGTTTTAATGGGTATTCCTTTTATCGTTCTCACACTTTGAAGGGTATTCCCTTTATCGTTGTTACGCGTTGATGGGTATTCCCTTTATAGTTGTCATGTCATGATGGATATTCCTTTTACTGTTGTCATGCTTTAATGGATATTCCCTTTATCATTGTCATGTCTTGATGGGTATTCCCTTTATCGTTGTCATGTCTTGTTGGATATTCCCTTTATCGTTGTCATGTTTTGATGGGTATTCGCTTTATCGATATCATGTCTTGATGGGTATTCCCTTTATCATTGTCATGCTTTGATGGGTATTCCCTTTATCGTTGTCATGTCTTGATGGATATTCCCTTTATCGTTGTCATGTCTTGATGGGTATTCCTTTTATCGTTGTCATGTCTTGATGGGTATTCCCTTTAACGTTGTCATGCCTTGATGGGTATTCCTTTTATCGTTGTTCTGTCTTGATAGGTATTCCCTTTATCGTTGTCATGCCTTGATGGGTATTCCTTTTATCGTTGTTCTGCCTTGATGGGTATTCCTTTTATCGTTGTCATGTCTTGATGGGTATTCCCTTTAACGTTGTCATGCCTTGATGGGTATTCCTTTTATCGTTGTTCTGTCTTGATAGGTATACCCTTTATCGTTGTCATGCCTTGATGGGTATTCCTTTTATCGTTGTTCTGCCTTGATGGGTATTCCTTTTATCGTTGTCATGCCTTGATGGATATTCCCTTTATCGTTGTCATGTTTTGATGGACATTTCCTTTACGGGGTCATATCTTGATGGATATTCCCTTTTTCGTTTACATGTCCTGATGGGTATTACCTTTACCGGTCTCATGTCTTGATGGGTATTCCCTTTATCGTTGTCATGTTTTGATGGATATTTCCTTTATCGTTGTCATGTCTTGATGGGTATTACCTTTACCATTCCCATGTCTTGATGGGTATTCCCTTTATCGTTGTCATGTTTTGATGGACATTTCCTTTACGGGGTCATATCTTGATGGATATTCCCTTTATCGTTGTCATGTCTTGATGGGTATCACCTTTATCGTTGTTATGTCTTGATGGGTATTACCTTTACCATTCTCATGTCTTGATGGGTATTCCCTTTATTGTTGTCATATTTTGTTGGATATTTCCTTTACGGGGTCCTATTTTGATGGATATTCCCTTTATCGTTGTCGTGTCTTGATGGGTATTCCATTTATCGTTGTCATGTTTTGATGGATATTTCCTTTATCGTTGACATGTCTCGATGGGTATTACCTTTACCATTCTCATCTCTTGGTGGGTATTCCATTTATCGTTGTCATGTTTTGATGGATATTACCTTTATCGTTGACATGTCTCGATGGGTATTACCTTTACCATTCTCATGTCGTGATGGGTATCCCCTTTATCGTTGTCATGTTTTGATGGATATTTCTTTTAACGTGGTCATATCTCGATGGATATTCCCTTTATCGTTTTCATGTCTTGATGGGTATTACCTTTACCATTCTCATGTCTTGATGGGTATTCCCTTTATCGTTGTCTTGTCTTGATTTGTATACCTTTAATCGTTGTCATATAAGGATGGTTATTCCCTTTTTTGTTGTCATATTTTAATGGGTATTCCTTTTTATCGTTGTCACGCTTTGATGGGTTTTCCCTTTATCGTTGTTACGCTTTGACTGTTATTCCCTTTATCGTTGCCATGTCATGATCGATATTTTATTTACCGTTGTCATGCTTTGAAGGGTATTTCCTTATCATTCTCATGTCTAGATGGGTATTCCCTTTGTCGTTTTCATGTCTTGATGGATATTCCCTTTATCGTTGTCATGTTTTGATGGATATTTCCTTTATCGTTGACATGTCTTGATGGGTATTACCTTAACCATTCTCATGTCTTGATGGATATTCCCTTTATTGTTGTCATGTCGTGATGGGTATTACCTTAACCATTCTCATGTCTTGATGGGTATTCCCTTTATCGTTGTCATGTTTTGATGGATATTTCCTTTATCGTGGTCATATCTTGATGGATATTCCCTTTATCATTGTCATGTCCTGATGGGTATTCCCTTTATCGTTGTCATATTTGATGGGTATTCCTTTTTATCGTTGTCACTCTTTGATGGGTATTCCCTTTATCGTTGTTACGATTTGATGGGTATTCCCTTTATCGTTGTCATGTCATGATCTATATTATATTTACCGTTGTCATGCTTTGAAGGGTATTCCCTTTATCATTGTCATGTCTTGATGGGTATTCCCTTTATCGTTTTCATGTCTTGATGGATATTCCCTTTATCGTTGTCACGCTTTGATGGGTATTCCTTTTATCGTTGTCATGTTTTGATGGATATTTCCTTTAGCTGGTCATATCATGATGGATATCCCCTTTATCGTTGTCATGTCTTGATGGGTATTACTTTTATCGTTGACATGTCTAAATGGATATTTCCTTTATCGTGGTCATATCTAGATGGCTATTCCCTTTATTGTTGTCATGTCTTGATGGGTATTCCCTTTAGCGTTGTCATGTCTTGATGGGTATTCGCTTTATTATTATATCTTGATGGGTATTCCCTTTATCGTAGTCACACTTTGATGGGTATTCCGTTTTATAGTTGTCATCCTTTGAAGGGTATCCCCTTTATCGTTGTTACGCTTTGATGGGTATTCCCTGTATCGTTATCATGTCTTAATGGATATTTCCTTTATCGTTGTCATGTCTTGATGGAAATTCCCTTTACCGCTGTCATGTCTTGATGTGTATTTGCTTTATCGGTGTCATGTCTTGATGGGTATTCCCTTTATTGTTGTCATGTCTTGATGGGTATTCCCTTTAGGGTTGTCATGTCTTGATGGGTATTTGCTTTATTATTGTTATGTCTTGATGGGTATTCCCTTTATCGTAGTCATGCTTTGATGGGTATTCCTTTTTATCGTAATCATCCTTTGCAGGGTGTTCCCTTTATCGTTGTTACGCTTTGATGGGTATTCCCTTTATCGTTGTCATGTCTTGATGGTTATTCCCTTTATCATTGTCATGTCTTGATGGATATTCCCTTTACCGTTGTCATGTCTTGATGTGTATTTGCTTTATCGGTGTCATGTCTTGATGGGTATTCCCTTTATCGTTGTCATGTTTTGATGGGTATTCCTTTTATCGTTGTCACGCTTTGAAGGGTATTCCCTTTATCGTTGCTACGCTTTGATGGATATTCCCATTCTCTTTGTCATGTCTTGATGGATAATCCTTTTACCGTTGCCATGCTTTGATAGGTATACCCTTTATAATTGTCATGCTTAGATAGCTATTCCCTTTATCGTTGTCATGCCTTGATGGGTATTCCCTTTATCGTTGTTATGTCATGATTGTTATTCCCTTTATTGTAGTAATGTTTTGACGGGTATTCCCTTTAACGTTGACATGTCTTGATAGCTATTCCCTTTACGGTAGTCATGTTTTGAAGGGTATTCCCTTTACCGTTGTTCTGTATTGATGGATATTATCTTTATCGTTATCATGTCTTGATGGGTATTCCCTTTATCGTTGTCATGCTTTGATAGATATTCCCTCTATCGTTGTCATGTCTTGATGGATATTACCTTTATCATTGTCATGTCTTGATGGGATTTTCCTTTATCGTTGTTATGTCTTGATGGGTATTACCTTTATCGTTGACATGTCTTGATGGGTATAACATTCACCATTCTCATGTCTTGATGGGTATTCCCTTTATCGTTGTCATGTCTTGATGAATATTCCCTTTATCGTTGTCATGCTTTGATAGATACTCCCTTTATCGTAGCCATGCTGTGATGGATATTCCCTTTATCGTTGTCACACTTTGAAGGGTATTCCCTTTATCATTGTTACGCTTTTATTGGTATTCCCTTTCTTGTTGCTCTGCTTTAATAGGTATGCCATTTATCGGTGCAGGCTTTAACGGGTATTGCTTTCTTTTAGCGTTGTCATGTTCGGTCGGTATTACCTCTGTTTTTGCCATGCTATGCCTTGTTCTATCACTTATTTAACTTTATTATATTTCACGATAAACAGGGAATTACAACCATTAGTGCACAATGAGAAGATAATATGATATGCGAACGTATTCATATATTCTAATGTAATGTAGTAGATGTCACTGCATAATGAACAAAAGTCTAATTTTACATCTATAAAAGGGAAAGGGAAAGACATCTGACTTAGCTGTAGGGCAGAAGTCATCAAAAAGATGTATAATAAAACTTGGTAACAAGTAATGAAATGCAAGCAGTGTCATTACAAAAATATCGATACCGACTTAGGACAGTCAACTGAGTATAAAACGGTACTCAATTCCCACGCATTGCAGCACGATCAAAAGACACACCATATAGAGAAAACGCAACAACGAGTATCCCAAGTTGAGAGCTTATAAAAATACATAAACACTAATAGTAACGTAGAATAAGACTGTGATATCAAATATATATGGAGCGACATCCACATAAGATAACTGTGCTCTGCTGATCTGGAAGCGAGCTGAGACCCTTAAGATATTGGTGTCCCGACTAACAGTGACAGGGGACGTTTATTACACATATTGATGGATATATAGCTTAATCGCCATATATCGCAATATGTCACACTTTTTAGAATATTTAGATAAACTAAACCTTTAATAAACTAATCTCAGCTCTTCAACAGCAATAGGATCTAGGAAAAGTTTATCCGATGATTAATAAATGAAATCGATAATTCCGCTTGGCATCTTTAGATCAAGGTATTGTTTTTGAATCGGTTAATTACCTTCGTCATGCAATGTAGAATGCAAGGTCTTCCATTAAGCGTAAATCATGCAGCACTTCAGAGTGAACTCTAAATGACAACGTAATACGGCATGAATGAAGCAATAGGTATTAACATTTAAGGGCCGATTGAGCGGTATCGTCTCAGGAATCTCTTCTTCATTGCAAGAAAATTACGTTCAATATGGATTAACATATTAACATATCTAGAATATTGGTTTATTTACCCATTCCAATAAACCTGGACGAAAGACGATAGGAGTAAATCAATGACATATGCTTTTTATTAGATATCTTGAATGAAATCTATTCATTATGCTTACATTTGTATCAAGATCTATACGTAGCTTCTGTACTTAGATAATGAGATACGGATATTGACGATGTCCCTATTGGTTACATCTGTTGTGGTTTTATTTGGTAACGTCTGTCCCCAGAACGGCCCTATTGTGAAATTAGTTTTTATGTATTGGCCATCTTATGGTTATAATGAATGGCTTTTGATTGACCCCTAATCACAGAAATACTCAAGTCGCCATGGGTTAGCTTGGACAACAATGTCTTAAAGAATGGCCTAAGAAGATGCATCTCGAAGACTGTTCTACAGAAAATGGCAGAGTGATATAATAAATAGTGCCTTAGTAGGTTATCCCAAAGATGCAATACCTGATAGTAGCGTATTTTTCAAATGGTCACTTTTACCTGAGACACTTCTTTCCTCGTGTATAATCCGTAGAATATTGTGTGCTAAACACTATGTTTATTGTTGATCAAATCTGCTACACCCGCCATGAATATAAAAAATACAGATGACAAAAACAGTTTCAACGCTGCATGCATGCAATGAAAGTTGAACAACAAAATAAAAAGTGTCACAGCCAAACAACTAGACTTGTATAAGTACCACACTGCAGATGGAATTCATGTGTCAGAGAAGTTAGATACGAAGGACTCATGAGGAGTTCTCACCAGAATATAGCACGAAATACATGCATTCCCCCCTGAAAACCAGAGTAGAGACCAATGAGAGGAGTCTAATGTCATGGATCACGTCGCCTGTATATAACATTATATGTAGCTTTATTGTTGCTGAGTGTGGTATTTGGCCCTTCTTAAGCCTCATGTGTAGCTTTATTGTTGCTGAGTGTGGTATTTGGCCCTTCTTAAGCCTCATGTGTAGGTTTATTGTTGCTGAGTGTGGTATTTGGCCCTTCTTAAGCCTTATGTGTAGCTTTATTGTTGCTGAGTGTGGTATTTGGCCCTTCTTAAGCCTCATGTGTAGCTTTATTGTTGCTGAGTGTGGTATTTGGCCCTTCTTAAGCCTCATGTGTAGCTGTATTGTTGCTGAGTGTGGTATTTGGCCCTTCTTAAGCCTCATGTGTAGCTTTATTGTTGCTGAGTGTGGTATTTGGCCCTTCTTAAGCCTCATGTGTAGCTTTATTGTTGCTGAGTGTGGTATTTGGCCCTTCTTAAGCCTCATGTGTAGCTTTATTGTTGCTGAGTGTGGTATTTGGCCCTTCTTAAGCCTCATGTGTAGCTTTATTGTTGCTGAGTGTGGTATTTGGCCCTTCTTAAGCCTTATGTGTAGCTTTATTGTTGCTGGGTGTGGTATTTGGCCCTTCTTAAGCCTCATGTGTAGCTTTATTGTTGCTGAGTGTGGTATTTGGCCCTTCTTAAGCCTTATGTGTAGCTTTATTGTTGCTGAGTGTGGTATTTGGCCCTTCTTAAGCCTCATGTGTAGCTTTATTGTTGCTGAGTGTGGTATTTGGCCCTTCTTAAGCCTCATGTGTAGCTGTATTGTTGCTGAGTGTGGTATTTGGCCCTTCTTAAGCCTCATGTGTAGCTTTATTGTTGCTGAGTGTGGTATTTGGCCCTTCTTAAGCCTTATGCGTAGCTTTATTGTTGCTGAGTGTGGTATGTGGCCCTTCTTAAGCCTTATGCAGATATTCCTTTGGCTATACACTCTAATTAATAGGACGATAGGGACTCAATGACGGGTCTTGTCTTTTTATTTATTTATTATTATTTTTTTTTTTGTATGTAAATACAATGATCATACCAGTTACTAGGTAATCAGGATTAACGTACATATGTTTATGATAATAACTATAGTGATATACCAAAAGATTAACATCTATAGATACTTCTATACCACCTGGCTTTTCAAAATTTTCATTAAATTCTTCATTGACACACACATTCTCACATTCAAAAATTCACATGATATGAAAATTATAAGTTAGAAAAAAAATCATTTTTATAGGGCCATACGAAAACTACCATACATAACATATTTAAAAAACTTTCAAAATCCTCCAATAATATTGCTTATATTGAACTAATGACATGTATCTTTAGAAAATAAGCGACACAGACATCAACATGCCAGTCTTTGAATCATAGCTATGTACAGTACATATATGTCTCAATTTGGATTAAAAAGTTTATTTATATTTTCTTGTCCGATAAGATAAAATCCTGAACCTTTTCACTACTACTAGTAAGACCTCCCAGAATGGACAATTTTACAAAATTTCTGACAAAAATTTTTAAAAACTTTTGGGGGTAACTTTTATCTTACATACGAACAATTACACGTTCGTATTTTAGGCATATTATATTAAGTGTCTTATAGAAAACCCTGGTCTTCATTATGATCAGCGAATGGTAATCCTTTGTCTCCGTCAGCAGTATTGGATAACCACATGCCAGTTCTGAGTTCATTTGGCATTACTAGAAATGAATCTGATCTCGAGCTACAATATCTTTTTTTGGATTCCAAAAAATGTATAAAACTCCATATAAGCATCGATTTATAACTGGATCTTCCAAGTTCTACTAAGCCTATTTCCATATTACTGACGAAAAGTCTAACTGAAATCAAACAAGGTCTTCAGAGATGCTGCTCCACTGCTTACTCGAGAATTGAAATCAATCAGATGTGGAGCTTAAAGAATTCCAACAAACTTCTAGAGCACATGAAATCACTGTTCTTAATAAAGTCAGTAGTGTCGCCTTCTTTAACAATAATGTAAATTGCAGTTATAAGTTTTAGGCTACAACAATATATATTTTGTAAAGAAACAGTCTGATTCTAGAAGCAAGTATACAGAAAAAGGATCATTCAAATGTTAGAATATCTTATAAGATCATATTTTGGTGGGAATGTGTAAAGGTTTCCTCTCCCGCACATAGCATACATGTATGTCGTTTTCGTTTCACAACTTATACGCTGTGTCAGGGCATGTTCTAAATACGAAGAGTTCGAGGCTTCTTGCCACAAAGCTTCAAAAGGATATACTAAGTAACATTTAGAATTGTCATTGAGGAAGTTCTATAGTCGATATAGGAAACTGGTGCAGTTTGAGATCCCCTTTCAAGAATGTTAACCAACATTTTGGGATCTTATCATACAAACTTACCATCTTTCGGGCATCGGAATTTCAGTTCAAAGCATTTCATACCATAAATAATATAGTTTAATTAAGTGTCATTATATGTATGTATGTATGTATGTATGTATGTATGTATGTATGTATGTATGTATGTAACCAAGGGACGATTACTCAACCAGGCTTCTAGTCTCACTTCAATTAAGTTTGGGGTTCGCAACGGCGTAATGATGTCCAATATGAAATGTTTCGTTGTATTGTTGTATTTTGGTAGGAAATATATCGTCATAATTTAACGATTTTCAGTTCAGGTTTCACATATTTGCAAAATTAGGGGTTAAATGTTACGAAAAAAAAAACAATAAAATTTCCCTAAGAACTTATGTTAAATGATCTGCGGCAGGTATTTTTTTCAGACGGATAAAACACGTTTGGCTTTTGTGAATGACACTATAGTTTGGTACGTAGATTTCATTCCATGACATTATCTGAGTGTAAATAAAACAACCTCCCAACTTTCGGTTCTTGTTTTGTATATTCTAAAGGGTTCATCATAGGTTTCTTTATGTTTTGTTGTATATTTTTGTAGCAATTGGCAGGCTGGGCTGGGTTCACCGATTATTTACGCCATTAACGTGACTGTTGTCACTTTAACTTCCTAATTTGGTGCCGAAACTACATTATGAACATATGTAAATTATATTTGTGATGCTATATGTTATTATTCTACCATTTAGATATGTTAGACCTTGTTGGAGTTTTCATGCAGCTAGCAATATCTCGTCTATTCTCCGGTATACAGACAGGAGTATAATGTCATAGATCATGTCGCCTGTACGTGCGCAATATTAAGTCTAGCGTTATTGTCGCCTGGCAGAGGAGTACTTTGTCATAGATCATGTCCCCTGTACGTGCGCAATATTAAGTCTAGCGTTATTGTCGCCTGGCAGAGGAGTACTTTGTCATAGATCATGTTGTCTGTATGTGCGCAATATTAAGTCTAGCGTTATTGTCGCCTGGCAGAGGAGTACTTTGTCATAGATCATGTCGCCTGTAAGTGCTCAATATTAAGTCTAGCGTTATTGTCCCCTGCCAGATGAGTACTTTGTCATAGATCATGTCGCCTGTACGTGGGCAATATTAAGTCTAGCGTTATTGTCGCCTGGCAGAGGAGTACTTTGTCATAGATCATGTCCCCTGTACGTGCGCAATATTAAGTCTAGTGTTATTGTCGCCTGGCAGAGGAGTACTTTGTCATGGATCATATCGCCTGTACGTGCGCAATATTAAGTCTAGCGTTATTGTCGCCTGGCAGATGAGTACTTTGTCATAGATCATGTCGCTTTTATGTACACAATGCAATATGATATTTTCATTGGAAATATAATATCGAACATACAGCTATTTGGAACATTTGACATAGACAAAAATGTGATATTCTCATGAATAATAAATGTGTTGCGGATATCGCTTACATATCTTTAGAAATGAATGAAATATATGAACGTAAACTTCTAATCCGGGTTTTAACACGTAAGGTACTTATATATGCAAATAGTATGCAAAACTTTTCTCCTATTGAATAAATAAGTGTTAGATTTACACAACCGACCACCGTTATATAGAGCATATCAGGTGCAATGTCCATAGTCAGACTTACTCAACACATTTATGTCCCCGAATGACTTATATGTATAAAATAAATCATGAAATAATTATAGCATGCTACATGAATAGATTCATTTTATTGCACAACAAGCATCAACATGAAAGGGATTAAGTAAAATTATGATGTAAATATGTTCTGTCGAATGGTATACTAAGATCTCCTAGTTGTCTTTCCCTTGGGCAAATCCTGTCTCGTGCTGACACAAGATCTTTTTCTTTCTTTGCCTTTGGCCAGTTTTTTTCACGGGAATAAGTAAGATCTATTGCCTCCTCTATGGTTTCTGCCGTAAGGTTAAAAAAGCTCTACCCTTGGCTCTACCCTTGTCGAGTGAAAATATTAAGATCCTTTGCATTATGCCTATCTGTGGATTCTGTCGTGTGAATAAATCTTTTGCATCGTTTGTTTTCTCTATGTGAATTCTGTTGCAAGGTAAAATATGTTGTCTTTTCCCTTGAATAAACGGTTTTTTGGGGTTGTTGTGTAATGGGGGCAGGTGTTTGTTTGTTTGTTAGGGCTTTATTCATTTATTTATTTATTTATTTATTTATTTATTTATTGGTAGGTGAGTGTTTTAGGGGTTTTGTTTTGTTCTTGTTCTTTTTTATCTATTTTTTCATTTATTTATTTATTTATTATAATTATTATTATTATCATTATTAGCGGGAAGGTGGTGGTTGATCTGTTTGTTTGCTTTGGGGTTTTTTTTTTTGGGGGGGGGGGGTCCAAATAGAATGAATTAGTCAATGGTAATAATTCACAATGGAGTAACTTAGGTTAAGTTATTTCAGGCTTTACATTATTTTGAATGGACAAATTCTCTTGAATACCGACATGATTTTACAATTTGATAAAGTGTGTTTGATAAGAAAGATACTCAGTACGTAAAACTTTGACATTAACATGTGAACTTGGACCGTCTGTATTCATCAGTAATGCGATCGTGTCGGAGACCGTCTGTATTCCTGGGTATTGCAGTCGAGGACTGTTTGATGTGGGATGCCGATAACATGTCGATATGTTGGCTTTTCACTCCATTAACCATAATTTTATGCTTGGGTAATTTAACTTTGTTCGCACGTTTGCATATAGTGGGAGATTAGAACATTTACAAAATAAATGAATAATCTAAATGCAATCGATAGATTTTGTACATAACGATCAGTTGCTGTTTTGCTGGCGTCTCTGTGTGCCCATGCACATGTTACATTAATGTATGATAAAAGCAAGGTATTGCCTCCTGTGATAGTCTTCGCATTTTGATCTTTGGATTTCAGTTATCTAATGAGACCCATCTGGACAATTTACGGATGGAAAAAGATTTACAATTTCACCCATATGAAGTAATATAAATACAAAAATATACACAAGAAATCTATATTAAAGGTTTGCCATTATCAATTTGAACAGATAGAGGTTTTGCTTATAAACTTCATTCATGCACTATGTTGCGATGTGCGCAATCTTTTCAAACATGTCCCTTGTAATACAATAAATTTTCACAGGTTTTAATGACTGCTAACTGACAGTATCATATTAGTCCCTATTTTAGTCTATATCAAGAGTTTAATGTGTTGAATTATTTTCTTTTTACCCTCATGTTTTGATGGATGTTGTCATGTGAATAATCATACCTATTACTACCTTTTCTTGCATTAGGCTTCTCGCATGGTACACATAACTTTAAAATCAACGATCTTTTATATATTCGTTTATATAGTTTGTAAATTCTATCTTATTTCTGACATTTGTGAGGGCTGTGTAAAATAAAAGGCTCTTATTCAGATATTTTATCTTAATTGGGAAATGTAACTTTTCAACCATATATAGCCAGCGGAAAATCTCATCCAAGTTTTTTCTAGTTTTTTTTTCTAGTGTACAAACTAAGGAGATTTATAGGTTCTGATAATTGCATCTAACAGAGTCCTAAAATAATTAAACGCCCTCGATATACTTAATCTGTATGACGTCTAATGATGTGATTTGTACATTACTCTGCATAATATGCTGGCGTACTCCATGTAAATGATGTCTGATGTGGTGAATGGTAAATCACACTACATAGTATGCTGGTATACTCCATGTATATGCCGTCTAATGTTGTGAATGGTAAATCACACTACATAGTATGCTGGTATACTCCAAGTATATAACGTCTAATGTTGTGAATGGTAAATCACACTACATAGTATGCTGGTATACTTCATGTATATAACGTCTAATGTTGTGAATGGTAAATCACACTACATAGTATGCTGGAATACTCCATGTATATGCCGTCTAATGTTGTGAATGGTAAATCACACTACATAGTATGCTGGTATACTTCATGTATATGCCATCTAATGTTGTGAATGGTAAATCACACTACATAGTATGCTGGTATACTCCATGTATATGACGTCTAATGTGGTGAATGGTAAATCACACTACATAGTATGCTGGTATACTCCATGTATATGACGTCTAATGTGGTGAATGGTAAATCAAACTACATAGTATGCTGGTATACTCCATGTATATAACGTCTAATGTGAATGCTAAATCACACTACATAGTATGCTGGTATACTCCATGTATATAACGTCTAATGATGTGAAGGGTAAATCACAATATATAATATGCTGGTATATTCTATGTATATGACGTCTAATGATGTGAATGGTAAATCACACTATATAGTGTGCTGGTATACTCCATGTATATGACGTCTAATGTGGTGAATGGTAAATCACACTACATAGTATGCTGGTATACTCCATGTATATGACGTCTAATGTGGTGAATGGTAAATCACACTACATAGTATGCTGGTATACTCCATGTATATGACGTCTAATGTGGTGAATGGTAAATCACACTACATAGTATGCTGGTATACTCCATGTATATGACGTCTAATGTGGTGAATGGTAAATCACACTGCGTAGTATGCTGCTATACCCCATATATGACGTCTAATGTAGTGAATGGTAAATCACACTACATAATATGCTGATATACTTCATGGGTTGATGTTTAATGTAGTAAATAGTAAATCACACTAGATAGTATGCTGCTATACTCCATGTATATGCGTCTAATGTGGGGAATGGTAAATCACAATACATAGTATGCTGCTATACTCCATGTGTATAAAGTCTAATGATTTGAATGGTAAATCACAATACATAATATGCTGGTATATTCTATGTATATGACGTGTAATGTTGTGAATGATAGTATGCTGGTATTCTCCATGTATATGACGTTTAATGTGGTGAATGGTAAATTACACTAAATAGTATGCTGGTATACTCCATGTATATGACGTCTAATGTGGTGAATGGTAAATCACACTGCATAGTATCCTGCTATACTCTATGTATATTACGTCTAATGTAGTAAATGGTAAATCACACTACATAGTATGCTGGTATTCTCCATGTATATGACGTCTAATGTGGTGAATGGTAAATCACACTACATAGTATGCTGGTATACCCCATGTATATGACGTGTAATGATGTGAATAGTAAATCACACTACATAGTATGCTGATATACTCCATGTATATGACGTCTAATGTGGTGAATAGTAAATCACACTACATAGTATGCTGCTATACTCTATGTATATGACGTCTAATGTAGTGAATGGTAAATCACACTACATAGTATGCTGGTATACTCCATGTATATGGCGTCTAATGATGTGAATGGTAAATCACACTGCATAGTATGCTGGTATACTCCATGTATTTGACGTCTAATGATGTGAATGGTAAATCACACTGCATAGTATGCTGATATACTCCATGTATATAAAGTCTTATGTGGTGAATAGTAACTCACACTAGATAGTAATCTGGTATACTCCATGTATATGGCGTCTAATGATGTGAATGGTTAATCACACTACATAATATGCTGGTATACTCCATGTATTTGACGTCTAATGATGTGAATGGTAAATCACACTGCATAGTATGCTGATATACTCCATGTATATAAAGTCTAATGTGGTGAATAGTAACTCACACTAGATAGTAATCTGGTATACTCCATGTATATGGCGTCTAATGATGTGAATGGTAAATCACACTACATAGTATGCTGGTATACTCCATGTATATGACGTCTAATGTGGTGAATGGTAAATCACACTACATAGTATGCTGGTATACTCCATGTATATGACGTCTAATGTGGTGAATGGTAAATCACACTACATAGTATGCTGGTATACTCCATGTATATGACGTCTAATGTGGTGAATGGTAAATCACACTGCGTAGTATGCTGCTATACCCTATGTATATGACGTCTAATGTAGTGAATGGTAAATCACACTACATAATATGCTGATATACTTCATGGGTTGATGTTTAATGTAGTAAATGGTAAATCACACTAGATAGTATGCTGCTATACTCCATGTATATGCGTCTAATGTGGTGAATGGTAAATCACAATACATAGTATGCTGCTATACTCCATGTGTATAAAGTCTAATGATGTGAATGGTAAATCACAATACATAGTATGCTGGTATATTCTATGTATATGACGTGTAATGTTGTGAATGATAGTATGCTGGTATTCTCCATGTATATGACGTTTAATGTGGTCAATGGTAAATTACACTAAATAGTATGCTGGTATACTCCATGTATATGACGTCTAATGTGGTGAATGATAAATCACACTGCATAGTATCCTGCTATACTCTATGTATATTACGTCTAATGTAGTAAATGGTAAATCACACTACATAGTATGCTGATATTCTCCATGTATATGACGTCTAATGTGGTGAATGGTAAATCACACTACATAGTATGCTGGTATACCCCATGTATATGACGTGTAATGATGTGAATAGTAAATCACACTACATAGTATGCTGATATACTCCATGTATATGACGTCTAATGTGGTGAATAGTAAATCACACTACATAGTATGCTGCTATACTCTATGTATATGACGTCTAATGTAGTGAATGGTAAATCACACTACATAGTATGCTGGTATACTCCATGTATATGGCGTCTAATGATGTGAATGGTAAATCACACTGCATAGTATGCTGGTATACTCCATGTATTTGACGTCTAATGATGTGAATGGTAAATCACACTGCATAGTATGCTGATATACTCCATGTATATAAAGTCTTATGTGGTGAATAGTAACTCACACTAGATAGTAATCTGGTATACTCCATGTATATGGCGTCTAATGATGTGAATGGTTAATCACACTACATAGTATGCTGGTATACTCCATGTATTTGACGTCTAATGATGTCAATGGTAAATCACACTGCATAGTATGCTGATATACTCCATGTATATAAAGTCTAATGTGGTGAATAGTAACTCACACTAGATAGTAATCTGGTATACTCCATGTATATGGCGTCTAATGATGTGAATGGTAAATCACACTACATAGTATGCTGGTATACTTCATGTGTTGACGTTTAATGATGTGAATGGTAAATCACACTGCATGGTATGCTGGTATTCTCCATGTATATGACGTCTAATGATGTGAATGGTAAATCACACTACATAGTATGCTGGTATACTCCATGTATATGCCGTCTAATGATGTGAATGGTAAATCACACTACATAGTATGCTGGTATACTTCATGTGTTGACGTCTAATGATGTGAATGATAAATCACACTACATAGTATGCTGGTATACTTCATGTGTTGACGTCTAATGATGTGAATGGTAAATCACACTGCATAGTATGCTGATATACTCCATGTGTTGACGTCTAATGATGTGAATGGTAAATCACACTACATAGTATGCTGGTATACTCCATGTGTTGACGTCTAATGATGTGAATGGTAAATCACACTACATAGTATGCTGGTATACTTCATGTGTTGACGTCTAATAATGTGAATGGTAAATCACACTGCATAGTATGCTGATATACTCCATGTGTTGACGTCTAATGTGTAGAATGATTCTCCATATATGTCGACTTTAATGTGGTTGGTAAATGGTAAATTACACTAATTAGTATGCTGCATAGTAATCCTGCTAATGTGGTGAATGATAAATTCACACTGCACTCTATACTTATGTATATTACGTCTAATGTAGTAAATGGTAAATCACACTACATAGTATGCTGGTTTTTTCTCCATGTATATGACGTCTAATGTGGTGAATGGTAAATCACACTACATAGTATGCTGGTATACCCCATGTATATGACGTGTAATGATGTGAATAGTAAATCACACTACATAGTAAAGCTGATATACTCCATGTGTATATGACGTCTAAATGTGGTGAATAGTAAAATCACACTACATAGTATGCCGCTATACTCTATGTATATGAACGTCTATGTAGTGAATGGTTAAATCAAACTACATAGTATGCTGGTATACTCCATGTATATGGCGTTAATGATGTGAATGGTTAAATCACACTGCATAGTATGCTGGTGCTATACTCATGTATTTGACGTCTAATGATGTGAATGGATAAATCACACTGCATAGTATGCTGATATACTCCATGTATATAAAGTCTTATGTGGTGAATAGTAACTCACACTAAATAGTAATCTGGTATACTCCATGTATATGGCGTCTAATGATTTGAATGCTTAATCACATTACATAGTATGCTGGTATACTCCATGTATTTGACGTCTAATGATGTCAATGGTAAATCACACTGCATAGTATGCTGATATACTCCATGTATATAAAGTCTAATGTGGTGAATAGTAACTCACACTAGATAGTAATCTGGTATACTCCATGTATATGGCGTCTAATGATTTGAATGGTTAATCACATTACATAGTATGCTGGTATACTCCATGTATTTGACGTCTAATGATGTCAATGGTAAATCACACTGCATAGTATGCTGATATACTCCATGTATATAAAGTCTAATGTGGTGAATAGTAACTCACACTAGATAGTAATCTGGTATACTCCATGTATATGGCGTCTAATGATGTGAATGGTAAATCACACTACATAGTATGCTGGTATACTCCATGTATATGACGTCTAATGTGGTGAGTGGTAAATCACACTACATAATATGCTGGTATACTCCATGTATATGACGTCTAATGTGGTGAATGGTAAATCACACTACATAGTATGCTGGTATACTCCATGTATATGAGCGTTCAAATGTGTGTGAATGGTAAATCACACTGCGTAGTATGCTGCTATACCCCCATATATGAGTCTAATGTAGTAAATGTGGTAAATCACACTAATAATATGCTGATATAACTTCATGGGTTGATGTTTTAATGTAGTAAATAGTAAATCACACTAGATAGTATGCTGCTAATACTCCATGTATATGCGTCTAATGTGGGGAATGGTAAATCAACAGTACATAGTAATGCTGCTATACTCCATGTGTATAAAGTCTAATGATTTGAATGGTAAATCACAATACATAATATGCTGGTATATTCTATGTATATGACGTGTAATGTTGTGAATGATAGTATGCTGGTATTCTCCATGTATATGACGTTTAATGTGGTGATTGGTAAATTACACTAAATAGTATGCTGGTATACTCCATATATATGACGTCTAATGTGGTGAATGGTAAATCACACTGCATAGTATCCTGCTATACTCTATATGTAAATTTACCTGTGTGTGTGTGTGCCCCCCCCCCCCAGTAACAAGAGGGGGTGTATATTACGTCTAATGTAGTAAATGGTAAATCACACTACATAGTATGCTGGTATTCTCCATGTATATGGGACGTCTAATGTGGAGTGAATGGTAAATCACATAAATAGTATGCTGGTATACCCCATGTATATGACGTGTAATGATGTGAATAGTTTAAATCCCACACTACATAGTATGGCTGATATATCCATGTATATGACGTCTAAATTGTGGTGAATAGTAAATTCACACTACATAGTATGCTGCTATACTCTATGTATATGACGTCTAATGTAGTGAATGGTAAATCACACTACATAGTATGCTGGTATACTCCATGTATATGGCGTCTAATGATGTGAATGGTAAATCACACTGCATAGTATGCTGATATACTCCATGTATATAAAGTCTTATGTGGTGAATAGTAACTCACACTAGATAGTAATCTGGTATACTCCATGTATATGGCGTCTAATGATTTGAATGGTTAATCACATTACATAGTATGCTGGTATACTCCATGTATTTGACGTCTAATGATGTCAATGGTAAATCACACTGCATAGTATGCTGATTATACTCCATGTATATAAAGTCTTAAATGTGGTGAATAGTAACTCACAACTAGATAGTGTAATCTGGTATACTCCATGTATATGGCGTCTAATGATGTGATGGTAAATCACCACTACATAGGTTTGCTGGTATACTCCATGTATTTTGACGTCTAATGATGTCAATGGTAAATCACAGCTGGCATAGTATGCTGATATACTCCATGTATATAAAGTCTAATGTGGTGAATAGTAACTCACACTAGATAGTAATCTGGTATACTCCCCCCCCCCCCCCCCCCCCCCCCCCCCCCCCCCCCCCCCCCCCCCCCCCCCCCCCCCCCCCCCCCCCATGTATATGGCCGTCTAATGATGTGAATGGTAAATCAACACTTACCATAGTATGCTGGTATACTCCATGTATATGACGTCTAATGTGGTGAATGGTAAATCACACTACATAGTATGCTGGTATACTCCATGTATATGACGTCTAATGTGGTGAATGGTAAATCACACTACATAGTATACTGGTATACCCTATGTATATGACGTCTAATGTAGTGAATGGTAAATCACACTACATAATATGCTAATATACTTCATGGGTTGATGTTTAATGTAGTAAATGGTAAATCACACTAGATAGTATGCTGCTATACTCCATGTATATGCGTCTAATGTGGTATGGAATGGTAAATCACAATACATTAGTATGCTGCTATACTCCATGTGTATAAAAGTCTAATGATGTGAAATGGTAAATCACGAGATAACATTATATGCTGGTATATTCTATGTATATGACGTGTAATGTTTGTGAATGAGTAGTATGCTGGTATTCTCCATTTATTTTGACGTTTAATGTGGTGAATGGTAAATTACACTAAATAGTATGCTTGGTATACTCCATGTATATGAACGTCTAATGTGGTGAATGATATAAATCACACTGCATAGTATCCTGCTATACTCTATGTATATTACGTCTAATGTAGTAAATGGTAAATCACACTACATAGTATGCTGATATTCTCCATGTATATGACGTCTAATGTGGTGAATGGTAAATCACACTACATAGTATGCTGGTATACCCCATGTATATGGCGTCTAATGATGTGAATGGTAAATCACACTACATAGTATGCTGGTATACTCCATGTGTTGACGTCTAATGATGTGAATGGTAAATCACACTAGATAGTATGCTGGTATACTTCATGTGTTGACGTCTAATGATGTGAATGGTAAATCACACTGCATAGTATGCTGGTATTCTCCATGTATATGACGTCTAATGATGTGAATGGTAAATCACACTACATAGTATGCTGGTATACTCCATGTATATGCCGTCTAATGATGTGAATGGTAAATCACACTGCATAGTATGCTGATATACTCCATGTGTTGACGTCTAATGATGTGAATGGTAAATCACACTATATAGTATGCTGGTATACTTCATGTGTTGACGTCTAATAATGTGAATGGTAAATCACACTGCATAGTATGCTGATATACTCCATGTGTTGACGTCTAATGATGTGAATGGTAAATCACACTGCATGGTATGCTGATATACTTCATGTGTTGACGTCTAATGATGTGAATGGTAAATCACACTACATAGTATGCTGGTATACTTCATGTGTTGTTGTTGTGTTGACGTCTAATGTTGTGAATGGTAAAATCACACTGCATAGTATGCTGATATACTCCATGTGTTGACGTCTAATGATGTGAATGGTAAATCACACTGCATAGTATGCTGATATACTTCATGTGTTGACGTCTAATGATGTGAATGGTAAATCACACTACATAGTATGCTGGTATACTTCATGTGTTGACGTCTAATGATGTGAATGGTAAATCACACTACATAGTACATGTATGTTGGTATACTCCATGCATATGACGCGACGCCTGCCAACGTTACACCCAATAACTTTCGTAGTTCTTACATTAATGTTATGGAAAAATACTTCAAAAGTTTCTTGAACAAAAGTATCCATTTATCTAATACAAAATTGTTAAAGAATATGCAGTATACGACAAGACTCATTACTTAAGGACAATTCAAAAATAGTACTTAAAGAATAATTAGAAGAGCAATGACACTGTTCACACTGCCACAAACGAGATTTTAGTACTATATCTTACTGAAGTACTTCGATGTGAAATAAATGTGGTTTATTACATAGACAACATAGTAACGCAGTTCTTAAGATTAACAGTTGGTTGACGTTGAAAAACTTTTTTACAGATACCTGGTTTAATGTAATATTCGGCGGTGAAGTGCTCTGTTAAGAGGAGTGTACTGAAACATTATTCACCACTTGCTGTGTTAATAAATAATAAATAGTAATAAAGTGATATAAGAAAAGGGGTAAGAGTTTCGACTTGTACCGTGATATAGGAGAGGGGGTAAGAGATTCGACTAGTGCAGTGATATAGGAGAGGGGGTAAGAGATTAGACTAGTGCAGTGATATAGGAGAGGGGGTAAGAGATTCGACTAGTACAGTGATATAGGAGAGGGGGTAACAGATTCGACTTGTACCGTGATATAGGAGAGGGGGTAACAGATTCGACTAGTACAGTGATATAGGAGAGGGGGTCAGAGATTCGACTAGTACAGTGATATAGGAGAGGGGGTAAGAGATTCGACTAGTACAGTGATATAGGAGAGGGGGTAAGAGATTCGACCAGTACAGTGATAGAGGAGAGGGGGTAAGAGATTCGACCAGTACAGTGATATAGGAGACGGGGTAAGAGATTCGACTAGTACAGTGATATAGGAGAGGGGGTAAGAGATTCGACTAGTGCAGTGATATAGGAGAGGGGGTAAGAGATTCGACCAGTACAGTGATATAGGAGAGGGGGTAACAGATTCGACCAGTATAGTGATATAGGAGAGGGGGTAAGAGATTCGACTAGTACAGTGATATAGGAGAGGGGTAAGAGATTCGACTAGTACAGTGATATAGGAGAGGGGGTAAGAGATTCGACTAGTACAGTGATATAGGAGAGGGGGTAAGAGATTCGACCAGTACAGTGATATAGGAGAGGGGGTAACAGATTCGACTAGTACAGTGATATAGGAGAGGGGGTAAGAGATTCGACCAGTACAGTGATATAGGAGAGGGGATAAGAGATTCGACTAGTACAGTGATATAGGAGAAGGGGTAACAGATTCGACTAGTACAGTGATATAGGAGAGGGAGTCAGAGATTCGACTAGTACAGTGATATAGGAGAGGGGGTAACAGATTTGACTAGTACAGTGATATAGGAGAGGGGGTCAGAGATTCGACCAGTACAGTGATATAGGAGAGGGGGTAACAGATTCGACTAGTACAGTGATATAGGAGAGGGGGTAAGAGATTCGACTAGTACAGTGATATAGGAGAGGAGTAACAGATACGACTAGTACAGTAATATAGGAGAGGGGGTCAGAGATTCGACTAGTACAGTGATATAGGAGAGGGGGTCAGAGATTCGACTAGTGCAGTGATATAGGACAGGGGGTAACAGATTCGACTAGTACAGTGATATAGGAGAGGGGGTCAGAGATTCGACTAGTACAGTGATATAGGAGAGGGGGTAACAGATTCGACTAGTACAGTGATATAGGAGAGGGGGTCAGAGATTCGACTAGTACAGTGATATAGGAGAGGGGGTAACAGATTCGACTAGTACAGTGATATAGGAGAGGGGGTAACAGATTCGACTAGTGCAGTGATATAGGAGAGGGGGTAAGAGATTCGACTAGTACAGTGATATAGGAGAGGGGGTAAGAGATTCGACTAGTACAGTGATATAGGAGAGGGGGTAAGAGATTCGACTAGTACAGTGATATAGGAGAGGGGGTAAGAGATTCGACCAGTACAGTGATATAGGAGAGAGGGTAAGAGATTCGACTAGTAAAGTGATATAGGAGAAGGGGTAACAGATTCGACTAGTACAGTGATATAGGAGAGGGAGTCAGAGATTCGACTAGTACAGTGATATAGGTGAGGGGGTAACAGATTCGACTAGTACAGTGATATAGGAGAGGTGGTCAGAGATTCGACTAGTGCAGTGATATAGGAGAGGGGGTAAGAGATTCGACTAGTACAGTGATATAGGAGAGGGGGTAAGAGATTCGACTAGTACAGTGATATAGGAGAGGGGGTAAGAGATTCGACTAGTACAGTGATATAGGAGAGGGGGTAACAGATTCGACCAGTACAGTGATATAGGAGAGGGGGTAAGAGATTCGACTAGTGCAGTGATATAGGAGAGGGGGTAAGAGATTCGACTAGTACAGTGATATAGGAGAGGGGGTAAGAGATTCGACTAGTACAGTGATATAGGAGAGGGGGTAAGAGATTCTACCAGTATTGTGATATAGGAGAGGGGGTAACAGATTCGACTAGTACAGTGATATAGGAGAGGTGGTAAGAGATTTGACCAGTACAGTGATATAGGAGAGGGGGTAAGAGATTCGACTAGTGCAGTGATATAGGAGAGGGGGTAAGAGATTCGACTAGTACAGTGATATAGGAGAGGGGGTAAGAGATTCGACTAGTACAGTGATATAGGAGAGGGGGTAACAGATTCGACTAGTACAGTGATATAGGAGAGGGGGTAAGAGATTCGACTAGTACAGTGATATAGGAGAGGGGGTAACAGATTCGACTAGTACAGTGATATAGGAGAGGGGGTAAGAGATTCGACCAGTACAGTGATATAGGAGAGAGGGTAAGAGATTCGACTAGTAAAGTGATATAGGAGAAGGGGTAACAGATTCGACTAGTGCAGTGATATAGTAGAGGGAATCAGAGATTCGACTGGTACAGTGATATAGGAGAGGGGGTAACAGATTCGACTAGTACAGTGATATAGGAGAGGGGGTCAGAGATTCGACTAGTGCAGTGATATAGGAGAGGGGGTAAGAGATTCGACTAGTACAGTGATATAGGAGAGGGGGTAAGAGATTCGACTAGTACAGTGATATAGGAGAGGGGGTAAGAGATTCGACTAGTACAGTGATATAGGAGAGGGGGTAAGAGATTCGACCAGTACAGTGATATAGGAGAGGGGGTAAGAGATTCGACTAGTACAGTGATATAGGAGAGGGGGTAAGAGATTCGACCAGTACAGTGATATAGGAGAGAGGGTAAGAGATTCGACTAGTACAGTGATATAGGAGAGGGGGTAACAGATTCGACTAGTACAGTGATATAGGAGAGGGGGTAAGAGATTCGACTAGTACAGTGATATAAGAAAAGGGGTAAGAGATTCGACTAGTAAAGTGATAGAGGAGAGGGGGTAAGAGATTCGACCAGTACAGTGATATAGGAGAGGGGGTAAGAGATTCGACTAGTAAAGTGATATAGGAGAGGGGGTAACAGATTCGACTAGTAAAGTGATGTAGGAGAGGGGGTAAGAGATTCGACTAGTAAAGTGATAGAGAAGAGGGGGTAAGAGATTCGACCAGTACAGTGATAAAGGAGAGGGGGTCAGAGATTCGACTAGTACAGTGATATTGGAGAAGGGGTAAGAGATTCGACTAGTACAGTAATATAGGTGAGGGGGTAACAGATTCGACTAGTAAAGTGATAGAGGAGAGAGGGTCAGAGATTTGACTAGTACAGTGATATAGGAGAGGGGGTAAGAGATTCGACTAGTAAAGTGATAGAGGAGAGGGGGTAAGAGATTCGACCAGTACAGTGATATAGGAGAGGGGGTAACAGATTCGACTAGTACAGTGATATAGGAGAGGGGGTAAGAGATTCGACCAGTACAGTGATATAGGAGAGGTTGGTTGATTGGTGTTTTACGTCGCTTTCAACAATATTTCAGTTATATCGCGACATAGAAGCAGGAGGTAACCAACCTCTTAAACATAGTGGCGCAACCCGTGATATAGGAGAGGGGGTGGGGGTAAGAGATTCGACTATTACAGTTATATAGAAGAGGCAGATCACGGTCAGCTCTTTGTAAAGTTATTCCATATTTTGATTCTTAAAAGTGTTATGTAGAGGTATCTCCGTAGTGGTGTTATGTATTTGTATCTCCGTATTGGTGTGTGTAGATGGATCTCCGTAGTGGTGTTATATAGGTGTATCTCCGTCATGGTGTATGTAGATGCATCTCCGTAGTGGTGTTATATAGGTGTATCTCCGTCATGGTGTATGTAGATGCATCTCCGTAGTGGTGTTATGTATGTGTATCTCCGTCATGGTGTTATGTAGAGGTATCTACGTAGTGGTGTTATGTATGTGTATCTCCGCCATGGTGTTATGTATGTGTATATCCGTCATGGTGTTATGTAGAGGTATCTCCGTAGTGGTGTTATGTATGTGTATCTTGGTAATGGTGTGTGTAGATGTATCTTCGTAGTGGTGTTATGTATGTGTATCTCCGTCATGGTGTGTGCAGATGTATCTTCGTAGTGGTGTTATGTAGATGTATCTCAGCCATGGTGTATATAGATATATCTCCGTAGTGGTGTTTTGTATGTGTATCTCCGCCATGGTGTGTGTAGATGTATCTTCGTAGTGGTGTTATGTATGTGTATCTCGGTCATGGTTTTATGTATGTGTATCTCCGTCATGGTGTTATGTAGAGGTATCTCCGTACTGGTGTGATGTACATGCATCTCAGTAGTGGTGTTATGTACATGTATCTCCGTATTGGTGTTATGTAGAGGTATCTCCGTACTGGTGTTATGTACATGTATCCCCGTAGTGGTGTTATGTACATGTATCTCCGTAATGGTGTTATGTACGTATATTTCCGTAGTGGTGTTATGTACATGTATCTCCGTATTGGTGTTATGTACATGTATCTCCGTATTGGTGTTATGTACATGTATCTCCGTACTGGTGTTATGTACATGTATTTCCGTAGTGGTGTTATGTACATGTATCTCCGTACTGGTGTTATGTACGTGTATTTCCGTAGTGGTGTTATGTACATGTATCTCCGTAATGGTGTTATGTACATGTATCTCCGTAGTGGTGTTATGTACATGTATCTCCGTAGTGGTGTTATGTACATGTATCTCCGTAGTGGTGTTATGTACATTTATCTCCGTAGTGGTGTTATGTACATGTATCTCCGTAGGGGTGTTATGTACGTGTATTTCCGTAGTGGTGTTATGTACATATATCTCCGTAGTGGTGTTATGTACATGTATTTCCGTAGTGGTGTTATGTACGTGTATCTCCGTAGTGGTGTTATATAGGTGTATCTCCGTCATGGTGTATGTAGATGCATCTCCGTAGTGGTGTTATGTATGTGTATCTCCGTCATGGTGTTATGTAGAGGTATCTCCGTAGTGGTGTTATGTATGTGTATCTCCGCCATGGTGTTATGTATGTGTATATCCGTCATGGTGTTATGTAGAGGTATCTCCGTAGTGGTGTTATGTATGTGTATCTCGGTAATGGTGTGTGTAGATGTATCTTCGTAGTGGTGTTATGTATGTGTATCTCCGTCATGGTGTATATAGATATATCTCCGTAGTGGTGTTATGTATGTGTATCTCCGCCATGGTGTGTGTAGATGTATCTTCGTAGTGGTGTTATGTATGTGTATCTCGGTCATGGTTTTATGTATGTGTATCTCCGTCATGGTGTTATGTACATGCATCTCAGTAGTGGTGTTATGTACATGTATGTCCGTATTGGTGTTATGTACATGTATCTCCGTAGTGGTGTTATGTACATGTATCTCCGTAGTGGTGTTATGTACATGTATCTCCGTAGTGGTGTTATGTACGTGTATTTCCGTAGTGGTGTTATGTACATGTATCTCCGTAGTGGTGTTATGTACATGTATTTCCGTAGTGGTGTTATGTACGTGTATCTGCGTAGTGGTGTTATATAGGTGTATCTCCGTCATGGTGTATGTAGATGCATCTCCGTAGTGATGTTATGTATGTGTATCTCCGTCATGGTGTTATGTAGAGGTATCTCCGTAGTGGTGTTATGTATGTGTATCTCCGCCATGCTGTTATGTATGTGTATATCCGTCATGGTGTTATGTAGAGGTATCTCCGTAGTGGTGTTATGTATGTGTATCTCGGTAATGGTGTGTGTAGATTATCTTCGTAGTGGTGTTATGTATGTGTATCTCCGTCATGGTGTGTGTAGATGTATCTTCGTAGTGGTGTTATGTAGATGTATCTCAGCCATGGTGTATATAGATATATCTCCTTAGTGGTGTTATGTATGTGTATCTCCGCCATGGTGTGTGTAGATGTATCTTCGTAGTGGTGTTATGTATGTGTATCTCGGTCATGGTTTTATGTAAGTGTATCTCCGTCATGGTGTTATGTAGAGGTATCTCCGTAGTGGTGTTATGTATGTGTATCTCCGCCATGCTGTTATGTATGTGTATATCCGTCATGGTGTTATGTAGAGGTATCTCCGTAGTGGTGTTATGTATGTGTATCTCGGTAATGGTGTGTGTAGATTATCTTCGTAGTGGTGTTATGTATGTGTATCTCCGTCATGGTGTGTGTAGATGTATCTTTGTAGTGGTGTTATGTAGATGTATCTCAGCCATGGTGTATATAGATATATCTCCGTAGTGGTGTTATGTATGTGTATCTCCGCCATGGTGTGTGTAGATGTATCTTCGTAGTGGTGTTATGTATGTGTATCTCGGTCATGGTTTTATGTATGTGTATCTCCGTCATGGTGTTATGTAGAGGTATCTCCGTACTGTTGTGATGTACATTTATCTCCGTAGTGGTGTTATGTACATGTATCTCCGTAGGGGTGTTATGTACGTGTATTTCCGTAGTGGTGTTATGTACATGTATCTCCGTAGTGGTGTTATGTACATGTATTTCCGTAGTGGTGTTATGTACGTGTATCTCCGTAGTGGTGTTATATAGGTGTATCTCCGTCATGGTGTATGTAGATGCATCTCCGTAATGGTGTTATATAGGTGTATTTCCGTAGTGGTGTTATGTACATGTATCTCCGTAATGGTGTTATGTACGTGTATTTCCGTAGAAAACTGACATATACAATTTATATACATTTCAGTAGGTTTGTAGTAATGATATTTTTGTCAGATACAGGAAATCGTCGTTGACAATACACTAAGAAATCTAATATTAAGCTAAGTTAAAATTTAAATTTCATTTGGCTAAACTGAAAACGGAAGTGGTAGGATGTTACAAATATTTTGCATTTAAATATAGTTTAAAATGCAATATAATGATGTAAATATCAATGAATTGTAAAATGGTAACCGTCTAACACCATCAAAGTAGCAAATGTCGTCTTATTAAATAAGAAGGTGATGCTTCGATAACTAAAATGCTTTTCAACGTCTTTTGTGTAATAAAACCCGTGAATAAATGGAAATAAATTGTTGATAGAAATAGAGGATATCATAAATGTATTGTACGAATAAAACGTCAAAGAACTACAAATACAAGATTTATTATCAGTTCAATAAAGGGTTTTTAATCAATTTATATATATCTTTACCCTAATTTATTGAACTTTACACATTTTAAGTATCAACAAAGTGTGTGTAAGGATATATTATTCATTACTCATGTACATGTATGTATTTCTGTCTTTTTTCGGTTTTAATAAGCCCATCTTTTACGGGACGTATTATTATGGTAAGACGTCGATCGTTTGTCCGAACTTGTGTGCAGGATACAGACCAAACCGATGGGCTAAGACTGTCAAACTTAATACACTTACTCCTAATGCGAGGACAAAGGCACCTAGTGTTTCTCAAGGTTAGAGGTCAAAGGTCAAGTTCATAGGACTACTTGATAAGAACAGCCTAGTGGGGAAGAAACAGACCAAACCGTTGGGGCTACTACTGTCAAGCGTGGTACACTTACTTATCATTCCAAGAGAGAGAGGCCTATTGTTTTTCAATGTCAAAGGTCAAGGTCGTAGTACTACGTGGTAGAAAAATTTATAAGCAGGATACACTCATTCTTCATGCCAGGACAAAGATGCCTATAGTTTTTCAAGGTCGGAGGTCAAAGGTCAAGGCCCTAGAAATACTTGCTAAGAAACCATTGTAGGCATAATACAGATCAAACCGTTGGGGCTAGGACTATCAAACTTGGTACACTTACTCTCATACCAAGACAAAGACGTCTAGTGTTTTTCAACGTAAGTGGTCAAAGGTCAAGGTCGAGGTACTACTTGGTAGGAACGACCTTGTAGGCAAGATACAGATCACACCGTTGGGGCTAGGACTGTCAAACGTAGTTCATTCACTCCTTACGCCAAGACAGAGACGCTTATTGTTTTTCAATGTCAAAGGTCAAGGTCGTAGTACTACTTGGTAGGAAACCCTTTTAGACAGGATACAGCCCAAACGTTGAGGCTAGGACTGTGCAACTTGGTACACTTACTCCTCATGCCTAGACAAACACGCTTACTGTTTTTCCAAGGTAAAAGGTGAAAATCATAGTAATACTTGGTTATGCAGGATACAGGATGAACTATTGGGGATGACATGTACATGTACTTTCAAAAATCCTCACCTTCAAACTAAGCGACGAGCGTATTTTGTCACCCTAGGCGTTGCTCTTGCTATCTCATCCGAAAGAAAAGACAGCCACAGAGTGTAGATGGAAACCGTGACGTTCTGGTCCCGCAAGACACCCACATGACGCTGTAAATTTTTTATTGTAAAAATAGTGATACTTTGAAAAATTAACTTTCTTGGTTAAAAAATAGATTTTTCTACTGTAGGGGCATAATTGTATTTATAAGTCAGTAATTAAGAGCGAATACAGAGTTAAATGCCCCTACAGAAATAAAAAGTTGTGATGTCACATTAGGTTAAGCAAGACATTTCTCCGCAGAACGTACAGGTTGTGAATACAGCTCATATAGTAATTGACCTAATATAACGTCATAGCGATCACAGTCACGAAAATCCGCGAGACTTGCCGAAGCAACACACATTTACATTTATATTCAAATATCAATATCTCCAGAACGAGTAAATATTTTCAAAAACAAATCATTTAAAGCATATATATGTTATTTAAGCAAAACCTTAATTTTGTATAATTTAAGTTTCCCATGACCTTTAAAGTAAAATAATTCGAGAATATATCATTAAAGTTCACATTAGTAATTTCTTCTACATTGCAACGATAATTGTTTCTGTGTTTTCTGAAATTTACATTATAACTAAACACAATACCCAGATAACAAAATTCATCAACAATGTCTATTTTGTTACCTTTATACAACCAGTATTCTTTATTTTTTATCTTACCACCATTTCTAAAAACTAAAATTTTTCTCTTATCAACATTTACAGTTAAAGACCATTTTTCAGTATAAAGAGCTAGCGAATCTAACATAGACTGTAAACCAGTTACACTTTTAGAAAAAAATGACAGTATTATCAGCATACATGAGTAAGTACAAAGAAAAATGACAGTATCACCAGCGTACATGAGTAAGTACAAAGAAAAATGACAGTATCATCAGCATACATGAGTAAGTACAAAGAAAGATCAAGTTACTCAGTGGGTTCACATCCATTTACCAAAAAATCCATTTCACAATTATTAACATAAAATGAGTACAGAATCGGGAATATTATTTCCCCTTGTAAAAGACCCAAATGATTTATAAATGGTTCTGATATTTTACCATCTAATAAAACACTATTCTTAATTTTACTATACAGAGACTTAATAACAGTAAGTATTTTCCCATTGATGCTTAGTTTTGATATTTTACTCCACAACTTATTTCCAGTTATAGAATGAAATGCTTGTTTGTAATCTATAAAGAAACAATACAATCTAGATTTGTTTTTTAAAAGTTTATTAATAATAGTATTTAATGCAAATATAGCATCTATTGTACTGTGCTTGGGACGAAAACAAAATTGAGCATCTGTGATTACATCTTTTCATTGGACCATGTCAATAATCTAGCATTTAGCACAGAAGTAAAACGTTTACAAATGCAGCTGATGAGACTAATTCCTCTAAAAAATTTTGGGTTAGTCAAACTGCCCTTCTTATGTATAGGTACAATTAAGGCATCACACAGTATGTCAGGAAAACTACCTGTGTTAAGCATGGCATTAAACATTTTGTTACAATTGGTAAGAGCATATCAGAGCAGTATTCGGTGTTTAGAGGATACTGAATGTCTCATGATATGATTTTCTCATCAAAAATGATTATCACTCATGTAGTCAGAGTGCGATATCACAATTCATTATGATGATAATGGTATAAGCGTAGGTTTATTGAATTACAGTAATAAATGACCAGCGTCACATGGAGTAAGGTCAAGGTAGTCCTATTTTGATAGATATCGTATCGTTATTGTCACTAATATTTACGTTTATCAGCATGTTGGTGAGGTCAGGTCATAGTTTGGATAAAACATGCAATACGAGAATTAAAGCTCATGGAGTGGATTGTTGGTACATGTGTTTTATTAAACTACTTCTTTTTGTAGTTTGTGATAGAGGAAAGTTTGTGTCAATATTTTCAGATAGTATATGGAGTTTTGTGAATATGACAATCATTTTCTATTATATTATTGTTTCTTCTGAAATAAATTGAATATATAAAATAATTGAGCGAATGCGAAAATGGATCGAACATCTATAAGAGAGTGTTCGTATTTCTCGATTTATGATCAGACTACTGAGAAAACCATTTCTCGGACCAGAATAGGAAAACAACAATATTGATAAAACTCAAATCATCTCCATACCGAAATAGAGCACTGCCAAATTCCGATATGAAGGACTGATATAACATGATCTCGCTGCATGTGATTTATCATCCGAGCAATCAGCAGAACTAATACATTTATCGCATTAGGTTTATGGAATGATGTCGTTTGCCTGAATACTTAGGACCGAACACGAAATGAACGTGAAGGACAGGATAAAACCTTTCTCACCCCTTTACATCATTTGAAATATATTGGTTGAAAACGTGTGAATAACTATGTCTGATGTTGATAGATTAGATTGCATATTTGTGAAACAACGGTCATAACAAATCTTTCCTTCATTATCCTTTATTTGCTTCTCGTCATTTTGTATAAGGATAAAAATGATTTATTAGATATGTGTCTTAAAGCCTAAGGTGTGTTAACTTGTTAAATATTTATCTTTAAAGATAAAACTGATTTAAATGATATTGTACATTAAAACTATATTAAAATTTTCAGAAATGTATTAGTTTCTACAGAAGAGAACATACAGAAGACATTTACGTGCACCTGCTTCCCAAATAGATATATGATGAAGACCTTGTGACCTGCTGTGGTTGTGATACACTAGGAAGTGTTACCAAGATTAACTACATGACCTCTTCGCCATTATAAACAGTTTTGTCAACAGTGGAAATTTGATATTTGATGCATAATTTTCAATTACAATATAAGAAAAAAAAACAAGACAAAGTTGTGGTTTAATACATTGTACTGATATAACTAATGATGTTTATTTTTCTTGTGCTCTAAACTACATAAATCGAATAAATGATAAACAAGAACGGTCATTAAATGCCATTTATTTGGACTTTTCGACGTTTTTTAATTCTACACCAGTTTTGTGAAGTGTTGTCAACTGGTAGTATTGGATAACGTGCTCACAATCCTTTCACTGGGGCCTCGATGGCGGAGAGGAATATGGTGTTATACTGGGACCTCGATGGTGGAGAGGGATACAGTCCTGTACTGGGACCTCGATGGCGGAGAAAGATAAGGCCCTACACTTGGATCTCGATGGCGTAGAAGAATAAGGTCCTATACTGGGACCTCGATGGCGAAAAGAGATAAGGTCCTATACTGGGATCTCGATAGTGGAAAGAGATAAGGTACTATAACGGAACCTCGATGGCGGAGAGGGAAAAGGTCTTATATTGGGACCTCGATTGCGGAGAGGGAGAAGGCCTATACTGGGACCTCGATGGCGGGGAGAGATAATGTCCTATATTGGGACCTCGATGGCGAAGAGGGATATGGTCCTATACTGGGACCTCGATTGCGAAAAGAGATAAGGTCCTATACTGGGATCTCGATGGCGGAGAGAGATAAACTACTATAATGGGACTTCGAAGGCGTAGAGGGATAAGTTCTTATACTGGGATGTCGATGGTCGAGAGAGATAAGGCCTAGTACTGGGATATCGATGGCGGAGAGAGATATGGTCCTATACTGGGATGTCGATGGTCGAGAGAGATAAGGCCTAATACTGGGATCTCGATGGCGGAGAGGGATATGGTCTTATACTGGGATGTCGATAGTCGAGAGAGATAAGGCCTAATACATGTACTGGGACCTCGATGGCGGAGAGGGATAAAGTCCTATACTGGGACCTCGATGGCGGAGAGAGATATGGTCCTATACTGGGATGTCGATGGCGGAGAGATGTAAGCTACTATATACTGGGACCTCGATGGCGGAGAGGGATAAAGTCCTATACTGGGATCTCGATGGCGGAGAGGGATAAAGTCCTATACTGGGACCTCGATGGCGGAGAGGGATAAAGTCCTATACTGGGATCTCGATGGCGGAGAGGGATAAAGTCCTATACTGGGACCTCGATGGCGGAGAGAGATATGGTCCTATACTGGGATGTCGATGGCGGAGAGAGGTAAGCTACTATACTGGGACCTCGATGGCGGAGAGGGATAAAGTCCTATACTGGGATCTCGATGGCGGAGAGGGATAAAGTCCTATACTGGGATGTCGATGGCGGAGAGGGGTAAGCTACTATACTGGGACCTCGATGGCGGAGAGGGATAAAGTCCTATACTGGGACCTCGATGGCGGAGAGGGATAAAGTCCTATACTGGGATCTCGATGGCGGAGAGGGATAAAGTCCTATACTGGGATGTCGATGGCGGAGAGAGGTAAGCTACTATACTGGGACCTCGATGGTGGAGAGGGTTAAAGTCCTATACTGGCACCTCGATGGTGGAGAGGGATAAAGTCCTATACTGGGACCTCGATGGCGGAGAGGGATAAAGTCCTATATTGGGATCTTGATGGCGGAGAGGGATAAAGTCCTATACTGGGATCTCGATGGCGGAGAGAGATATGGTCCTATACTGGGATGTCGATGGCGGAGAGAGGTAAGCTACTATACTGGGACCTCAATGGCGGAGAGGGATAAAGTCCTTTACTGGAATCTGGATGGCGGAGAGGGATAAAGTCCTATACTGGGACCTCGATGGCGGAAAAGGATAAAGTCCTATACTGGGATCTCGATGGCGGAGAGAGGTAAGCTACTATACTGGGACCTCGATGGCGGAGAGGGATAAAGTCATATACTGGGGTCTCGATGGCGGAGAGGGATAAAGTCCTATACTGTGGCCTCGATGGCGGAGAGGGATAAAGTCCTATACTGGGACCTCGATGGCGGAGAGGGATAAAGTCCTATACTGGGATCTCGATGGCGGAGAGGGATAAAGTCCTATACTGGGACCTCGATGGTGGAGAGGGATAAAGTCCTATACTGGGATCTCGATGGCGGAGAGGGATGAAGTCCTATACTGGGACCTTGATGGCGGAGAGGGATAAAGTCCTATACTGGGATCTTGATGGCGGAGAGGTATAAAGTCCTATACTGGGATCTCGATGGCGGAGAGAGGTAAGCTACTATACTGGGACCTCGATGGCGGAGAGGGATGAAGTGCTATACTGGGACGTCGATGGCGGAGAGGGATAAAGTCCTATACTGGGATCTCGATGGCGGAGAGGGATAAAGTCCTATACTGGGATCTCGATGGCGGAGAGGGATAAAGTCCTATACTGGGATCTCGATGGCGGAGAGGGATAAAGTCCTATACTAGGATCTCGATGGCGGAGAGGGATAAGGTCCTATACTGGGATCTCGATGGCCGACTGGAATAAATTGCTGTATTGAACCCTCGAGTCGAATAAAGGGACAGGCTGGATGTAATGATTATGCGTTTGTCCTGCGGCGCAGACGATCTTAGTTGGATTCCCGGATTGCGCTACTGTGAAAAGAGGATGGTTACCTCCTGCTTCCCTATCGTGATATAAGGGGAAAATGGCTGAAAGCGACGTAAAACTCCAATCAGTCATGGAATATCGATTGCGGAGTGGGAAAAGTGTTGTCCTGGAATGTCAATGGCCGAGTGGGAAATGTGCTGTCCTGGAATCTCGATGGCCCGGGTGGGAAATGTGCTGTCCTGGAATTTAAATGGCCTAATGGAAAATATGTTGTCCTGGTATATCGACTGCGGAGTGGAAAATGTGTTGTCTTGGAATCTCGATTACCGAGTTTGATACAGTTTTATAATAGGGCCTCATAATCCGATTGAAATAAAGCGTTGTCCTTGGACCTCACTAAACCTAACACCTCTGTGAAGTATAACAGTGTACTTCACCAAGGCCGTTTATTTTCCTTTTGATTAAAGAAATTGACTCATATGTATTGTTTAAAACACTCATCTGCCGACTGTTTTAAATACATGTATAAGGGGTATCTTGTTACATCAAACATTTATTACGTTATGATCGAATCAATGCGATAAATTGATTAAAATACATACAAGTACATGTGTTTGATTCATTAACAACTTTAGGATATTTTTGAGATCATACACTTGAAGAATTCATAAGTATATAAAAATCTCTTCCATGTTAATCAAGATGCAAAACATTTTATGAAATCATCTATCTATCCTAATTATCATAATAGTTGCTGAGTTTGTGTTGTTACTGAATCCCCCCCCCCCCTTTCTACATACACACACAGACACACGCACAGACACACACACATCCTGATCACACTGCTGTCCGGACCTAAAAACCTTGCGCTGCGTTTCTTTAAATCCTTGATCCCCAAGATTCTTATGTAGGTGTCCTTCAAATGCATTTTGTCGTAAGTCATGATACCAGTTTTAATAAGAAATTAAAAGTACAGTGACAAATGTAAAATTTATTAGGGAAATTAAAATGACCAAGACTGATAACTCCATAGGAGAAATAATCTTCAAAATGTTAATCTCTCAAGAATGCTGACAATTCTTTTCTTTTTTTTTCTTCTTCTTTTTTTTTTACATTTGCATGATTTTCAAATAATGATTAATGAATACTTTCATGGCACGACTTTTCATTCTAATGTCTTATTTAATTTTGTTATATTCTGTCCTGTGGAAGTTTACCATGGGAAATGCTCTATCTAAATCAAAGAAACAATGCCGCCGATGTGTCAAGTCATGTTATTTTCAATTGTAAGACGTGAGAATGTCTTAAAAAATATTCAAATTATTGCGATTTTTCGGATGCACGGACGTAGTGGAACGGACAGTAGTAGCTATTTGAACATGTTTTGATGTCGTTAATCTTCTACCTTCTTATTGATCAAACAAGTAGCAGAGAGAGAGAGAGAGAGAGAGAGAGAGAGAGAGAGAGAGAGAGAGAGAGAGAGAATATTGTTGTATTAACGTTTCTGGTTCACTACTTACTTATCATACCAGTACTGAGCGAACAAGTGGTAAATCATTGTTTCACTACTTCCTTATCATTCCAGTACTGAGCGAACAAGTGGTAAATCATTGTTTCACTAATTAAATATCATACCAGTAAATGAGTGAACAAGTGGTAAATCATTGTTTCACTACTCAATTATCATACCAGTAACTGAGTGAACAATTGGTAAATCATTGTTTCATTACTTCCTTATCATACCAGTAACTGAGTGAACAAGTGGTAAATCATTGTTTCACTACTTCCCTATCATACCAGTAACTGAGTGAACAAGTGGTAAATCATTGTTTCACTACTTCAATATCATACCAGAAACTGAGTGAACAAGTGGTAAATCATTGTTTCACTACTTCCCTATCATACCAGTAACTGAGTGAACAAGTGGTAAATCATTGTTTCACTACTTCCCTATCATACCAGTAACTGAGCGAACAAGTGGTAAATCATTGTTTCACTACTTCCTTATCATACCAGTAACTGAGCGAACAAGTGGTAAATCATTGTTTCACTATTTCCCTATCATACCAGTAACTGAACGAACAAGTGGTAAATCATTGTTTCACTACTTCCTTATCATACCAGTAACTGAGTGAACAAGTGGTAAATCATTGTTTCACTACTTCCCTATCATACCAGTAACTGAGCGAACAAGTGGTAAATCATTGTTTCACTACTTCCTTATCATACCAGTAACTGAGTGAACAAGTGGTAAATCATTGTTTCACTACTTCCCTATCATACCAGTAACTGAGTGAACAAGTGGTAAATCATCGTTTCACTACTTCAATATCATACCAGTAACTGAGTGAACAAGTGGTAAATCATTGTTTCACTACTTAATAATCATACCAGTAACTGAGTGAACAAGTGGTAAATCATTGTTTCACTACTTCCCTATCATACCAGTAACTGAGTGAACAAGTGGTAAATCATTGTTTCACTACTTCCTTATTTTACCAGTAACTGAGTGAACAAGTGGTAAATCATTGTTTCACTACTCAATTATCATACCAGTAACTGAGTGAACAAGTGGTAAATCATTGTTTCACTACTTCCCTATCATACCAGTAACTGAGTGAACAAGTGGTAAATCATTGTTTCACTACTTCCCTATCATACCAGTAACTGAGTGAACAAGTGGTAAATCGTTGTTTCACTACTTCCTAATCATACCAGTAACTGAGTGAACAAGTGGTAAATCATTGTTTCACTACTTCTTTATCATACCAGTAACTGAGTAAACAAGTGGTAAATCATTGTTTCACTACTTCCCTATCATACCAGTAACTGAGTGAACAAGTGGTAAATCATTGTTTCACTACTTCCCTATCATACCAGTAACTGAGTGAACAAGTGGTAAATCATTGTTTCACTACTTCCTTATCATACCAGTAACTGAGTGAACATGTGGTAAATCATTGTTTCACTACTTCTTTATCATACCAGTAACTGAGTGAACAAGTGGTAAATCGTTGTTTCACTACTTCCCTATCATACCAGTAACTGAGTAAACAAGTGGTAAATCATTGTTTCACTACTTCCCTATTGTTTCTATGCTTCATTATCATAACATAAATGAATGAACATGTGTTAGGTTATTGGTTTCCTTCATCCTGATCTGTTCAGTTTCTGGCTGACCGTATGTCATTGCTTTCTGGATCTACATCCTGATAACACCAGCCGATGTGCGAGATCACTGTTCTCCCAACACGCTAGGATACGTTTCATTAACCGCACCAATTCAATGAAATAATGAAACGCATTGGTTCCGATTTGTTCTAAATCCAAATTTAGAGTGCAAAAGAAATCATGTGAAATTTACTCCAAAATGTTCATCTAAACGTATCCTTATTTTTTAAACATGATGTAAACCGCAACATTCTTAGAACTAGCGTGCACAGAGTCGACTGAAGTAATGGTAGCGCTAGGGAGAGTGAAACAGACCCTTGGTCACAGCATTAGCCGTGTAATACGTCATACATTACCTATCGCCTGAACATACCAGTAGCCGTGTGAATACGTCATACATTACCTAACGCCTGAACATAACAGTAGCCGTGTGAATACGTCATACATTACCTATCGCCTGAACATACCAGTAGCCGTGTGAATATGTCATACATTACCTATCGCCTGAACATACCAGTAGCTGGGTGAATATGTCATACATTACCTATCCCCTGAACATACCAGTAGCCGTGTGAATATGTCATACATTACCTATCCCCTGAACATACCAGTAGCCGTGTGAATATGTCATACATTACCTATCGCCGGAACATACCAGTAGCCGTGTGAATACGTCATACATTACCTATCGCCTGAACATACTAGTAGCCGTGTGAATACGTCATACATTACCTATCGCCTGAACATACCAGTAGCTGGGTGAATATGTCATACATTACCTATCCCCTGAACATACCAGTAGCCGTGTGAATATGTCATACATTACCTATCGCCGGAACATACCAGTAGCCGTGTGAATACGTCATACATTACCTATCGCCTGAACATACCAGTAGCTGTGTGAATACGTCATACATTACCTATCGCCTGAACATACCAGTAGCTGTGTAAATACGTCATACATTACCTATCGCCGGAACAAACTAGTAGCTGGGTGAATACGTCATACATTACCTATCTTCTGAACATACCAGTAGCCGTGTGAATATGTCATACATTACCTATCGCCGGAACATACCAGTAGCCGTGTGAATACGTCATACATTACCTATCGCCTGAACACACCAGTAGCTGTGTGAATACGTCATACATTACCTATCGCCTGAACATACCAGTAGCTGGGTGAATTCGTCATACATTACCTATCGCCTGACCATACCAGTAGCTGTGTACATACCAGTAGCCGTGTGAATACGTCATACATTACCTATCGCCTGACCATACCAGTAGCTAAGTGAATACGTCATACATTACCTATCGCCTGAACATACCAGTAGCCGTGTGAATATGTCATACATTACCTACCGCCTGAACATACCAGTAGCCGTGTGAATACGTCATACATTACCTATCGCCTGAACATACCAGTAGCTGGGTAAATACGTCATGCATTACCTATCGCCTGAACATACCGTATTATCCGTGTGAATACGTCATATATTACCTATCGTCTGAACATACCAGTAGCTGTGTGAATACGTCATACATTACCTATCGCCTGAACATACCAGTAGCCGTGTGAATACGTCATACATTACCTATCGCCTGAACATACCAGTAGCTGTATGAATACGTCATACATTACCTATCGCCTGAACATACCAGTAGCCGTGTAAATAAGTCATACATTACCTATCGCAGGAACATACCAGTAGCCGTGTGAATACGTCATACATTACCTATCGCCTGAACATACCAGTAGCCGTGTGAATACGTCATACATTACCTAACGCCTGAACATAACAGTAGCTGTGTGAATACGTCATACATTACCTATCGCCTGAACATACCAGTAGCCGTGTGAATATGTCATACATTACCTATCGCCTGAACATACCAATAGCTGGGGAACATTCCGGTGACGTCATTGATTCACCTCCGTTCAGATCACACCAGAAGCTGGGTGGAATAAGGCAGACATCACTTTTGATATACACTGTATTCATAAAAAGCAATCTCGTTAGCTCGAATATGTATATTGTGTTACATCAATCATTCATACACAGTTTTGTGCCTCAGTTCTTATCTTGTATCTGGTGCTTTCTTTGGCCCATTTAGGTTTTTCGATTCGATTCGGATTTAGAGATAGTGTTATCGTCTAAATGCATAAATAATGGATCACAGAAATATTCTAGTTATACTAGTAAATGGAGTAAGTATACTTTGATATCCTTTTATTACACATTCGTTAAATGGGTCTTAAAAAGAATTAAATGCTCCGTTTTAATGTGTTAAATGTACCGCGTATCTATCTTTCTCAATTCTTTAAGACTTGTGTAAAACTTTTTGTCACATATGTGGTGTTGAATTGAAATTTCATTCAATGCGTGTATAATAATTTAATGTGTATCTGTCTGCTAAAGCTAAATCCAACAAATGCATTTGTCATGTTTAACTTTATTCTTCTAGATTATTTTTCACAACTTCATTCTGTAATCTCTAAGTCGACAAAGCCTCTCATTCTACTTAAATAATTGCTAAAATGAATAAATGCATCATTTAATCAACAGATATTTGCATTAAACTAGGTTAGCGGTAAAAAGTAATTAGTTAATTGCGATGCTGAAATGATGAATTTATATACAAGTTTCAAATGAGAAAAACTAGCACAGGAGCGCGTGGATTTATTTATCTTGTCATGGGAGAGTATTTACACAAAGCAGATTGTGTACAGTTCCCCAGAAACAAGGCAGGTACAAGAGAGATCTATGTATCTAGTAGATAGAAACGGTAGAGGCTTCGAACCTGACAATAATGCTTACAGGAAGTGGCCACGTGATTGACAGGAGGAGGCCGTTATATGTCGAGCAACCGTGCATGTCAACAATCATTTCCATGCATGTAATTCCATATTCCACGATCCAGTGGTAGTAATTCGCCTTACACTAATTACTATATATATTGTACTGCGATTTCTCTATTTGACTCTTTCTGTGCGTCTCGTATCCGTTCTACAGCGTGGATCAAGTCTACTACATTGTAGATCAATATATAGAGAGAATAGTATTTATACTGACTCCATTAAATAAAGGACGACTTAAGTTTTTTAAGTTTATGAAAATGCATTACACCGGAGTGTGAAACTTTCATTTGTAAATTAGTGTGATTGTTTCTAGAGGGGAGTCTAGCAGACTGTATCTGTAAGTAGGTCTTTGAACACCATTGAATCTTAAAATTCATGTTTGCGGTATAAAAATGTGCGATGTTGTAATGAGACGTGTATATCAAGCATAGTATAATATGTACATGTATATGCTTTGCTTTCTGGGGAAGGCTATACGATGATGTAGAAGTTTGTTGCTCTGGGATGTGATCTGCGTTTGTAGTTATGATATATTAACAATATTGATGATCAAGAAATAAATCATACCTACACATGTAAACAAGACTGACATCGGAATTCGACCTTATCTAAGACATGAATAATAGCATTTAATATATCACAGTAGATATTTAAACTCGTACATATTCCTGTAATAAGATTATAATCTTATTTTGTCAATTAACTACACAATATAAGAGCAGGTATTGCTGTAGCAAAGTACTTAAGTCAATAAACTGACGGCAAAACAATGGCGATTTAATTCCAAAAACCTACAGCGTCTGGAATTTCTATATATCACGCCAGCCACCTCGGCATGCTGACTGGCCAGGTGATAATGTGTTACAAGGAGGAGGTACCGTCATGATCTCTATGATTCCAATGAGACAAGATATCGAGGGTTATCCCAAGATCGCTTAGCACAGGTCGCTGTGAAATCTAATCAGTTAATCAAAATTATTCTGTTCTGGTAATATAATCTAGATACTTTGGTATAGACGCAATCATGGCGATGGCAACAAAATAAGAGAGCTGGACGTGTGATCTCGAGAACGAAATAATGTACATACATATATATTACATAGATACATACACCATTTTCTGTCGACTCGCTTATGACGTATAATTGTTTTGAAAGTCAAAACTCGTGATAATTTATCGTCACGAATAATAGTAACTGGTATTTATATATATATGTATGTATGTATGTATGTATGTATGTATGTATATATATATATATATATATATATATATATATATATATATATATATTATATATATATATATATATATATATATATATATATATATATATATATATATATATATATATTTAAGTGTGTGTGTGTGTAGGTGTGTGTGTGTATGTACGTGTTTATTAAATTAATCCAAACATTACGCAGTAGAGTTCTTTAGGGGTGAATATAACTGCTTTATATCAAAGTTTTATTACTATGACTTTAATTTCTGTGCGCCACATACATGAAGCACTTCTGTCACGTGTGAAATAATGATGGAGTGCAGAACAAGAGACTAGTGGTAGTACTCTGACAAACCACCACCTCCTTTTAAAATTTCATTCGGCGTTTGTTATTACAACGTTTCCTACTGTAGTAAATAGGTCTGCTGTTTTCAGTTTTATTGTTATTATAATTTTTATAACTATTTCCAACCAATTACATTGAACTGAATTCAGTGTAAGAAACTACGGTGACCGTATTTGTTGAAATACATAGTAACTCAAGGGAGTAGCCTGGGAGAAAGCGGACAGGGAATAATAATAATAATAATAATAATAATAATAATAATAATAATAATAATAATAATAATAATAATAATAATGATGATGATGATAATGATGATGATGATGATGATGATGATGATGATAACAACAATAAATTTTTATACATATGCCCCTATGTTTTATTTTTTAAAGTAAATACTTCAAATATTCTCAGAAATCGGGATTGAAGATAACAATTAATCAGGCCCAAGATCTAGCACGATAATATGATCACTAAGTGTCAAGATCTAGCACGAGAATATGATCACTAAGAGTCAAGATCTAGCACGAAAATATTAACACTTAGAGTCAAGATCTAGCACGAAAATACTATCACTAATAGTCAAGATCTATAACGAAAATATGATCACTAAGTGTCAAGATCTAGCACGAAAATATGATCATTACGAATCAAGATCTAGCACGAAAATATGATCACTAAGAGTCAAGATCTAGCACGAAAATATGATCACTAAGAGTCAAGATCTAGCACGAAAATATTATTACTTAGAGTCAAGATCTAGCACGAAAATATTAATGGGATTTTCATTTTTCAATCAGTAAGTTTCAGGTTTTAAGTTTATTTATTTCTCATAATCGTTTACTAAACAACATCGAGAACATATACATGTATACATAATCATAATTTAAACGCATGCGCATGAATACCAATATATATATATATATATATATATATATATATATATATATTTATATATATATATATATATATATATTACAATTACATACACATATACATACATACACCCACATACATACACCCACATACATATACACAAATGTATATAAATTTAGCCAGGAGGGCTTACCCTCTCACAAATGAATTTTATAAATTGAAAACATGTACATTTTTACATGCAAACAATTCATAAAATTTCACAGTATTTAATCGGTTATAAAAAGATCTTGGAATATACATAGGTCTGCTTTGATATTTACAACATAAAATATAGTGATATTCATCACCTATATCTTCTTTACACAATTTTTACACGATCTGTAGTTCGAAATCTGGCTAAGAAACATTTTCTTATTATTAGTTAACGATGAAGAAATGTAATTTCGACAGTTAAAAGATAAATTAATAAATAATTTGTGAATATTTCCTTTCGAGGATTTGTTGCAGTCATTTGAGCATGTTTATTTGAATTAATCTAATAATTTTTGTTTTATACTTATACAAATCAATTTTTCGTTAAATATGATAGCTTGATTCTAGATTTTACTCATTCCACAGCCATCGAAAAGTGATCTAAGATTTTAACCATCTGGTTTCTATACCATTTCTGTGTTTTTATATAAAAGGTTATGAAAAATTGAACAATATTTTGATTGTTTGTCACGTATTTTACCCAGAAGTTAACAATTCTTGTTTAATATGAGTAACCATTGGCAGTCTTCCGAGCTCACCATATACCATAAAATTTGGAGTACTAGATTTTAAATTTAGAAGTAATTTACAAAATTTTAGGTGAATTCTTTCGACAATATCAAGGTTACTAAAACCCAAAAAAGTAATATTGGAAAGTAATATTGGGGTAACAATTTTATCAAATAAATGCAATTGATCATCTATAGATAAATTCAAACATCTACCAAAGCGAATTCAACAAATTTGTTACAACAGATTCAATTCGTTATAATGAATTCCTCAAATTTGTTATAACGATTTAATTCGTTATAACGAATTCATCAAATTTGTTAAAACGAATTTTATCCTTTGTAACAAATTCAAGAATTCGTTAAAACGAATTTAATCCGTTTTAACAAATTCAAGAAATCGTTATATCAAATTCAAAAATATTTTTGATAGGTCCTAAATGGGCTTCCGTAGTATACCCTATATTTTATATTATAGGTGAATTTATTCTAAACTGTTTTAATTATATATATAAGCCTAAAACATATTTTAAAAAGGCCCTAGCAAATGTTGTGATCAAATTCGTCGCATTAAGTGAGATACGGCTGTCTAAAACGCGATGTTTGTAAGCAGAATGTTTACAACCAACTTATCAAGTGCTTTAATTCGGAAGTCGCATCATGGAGGTAGATAAACTTGACGAGTAACTTTAAAAATCTTACTTCAAGTCTGCTAAAATTAGCATTTACTGAATTTTTTATTTTTGGAGTCTCCCCTCATCGTATTTGTTTTGATTAAACTGTACAGGCGCAAAGTCAGTTTATGGTTGTATTTATTAAATACCCTCTTTATCTACGAAGTGTTTTCTTTCTATTTTGGTATCTCCGAAGGTTTGAAGCAACAAAAATGCTATGAATACAAAGTTGATAACTTCAGCCATACGAGAAAAATACAGTTTTTGTTTTATATGCCCTAATTTTTGAAATTATACCGAATTGTAGGGTATACAACTTTAAAATTAGTAAGAACATGGTGTAATTACTATAGCAAACGAGACCCCTTATGGTACTCTGCGGATAAGACCACTTTGTGGTATTATAGATGCACTTCATAGTATTATAGATACATCTGCCGTGCTCAATAGGTGCGATCCTTTACATATAGCAATCGTAATAATGCACGCTTAACATAAAACTAAGACAATTAAAGCGTGTTACAGCATAAAAACCTGCAACAGATTGCGGCGTACGCTGACTAAATTGCATGTCGACATAATTGATCGATAGACTTTAATTGCGATCTATGTGCTTAGTTAAGTCAATAGATTGACTCCCTAATACAGGTCAACATCTCGATTGCATAATGCTAAATCTCATTATTAGAAATCGCGCACAATAGATCACTCACTAGCATGGGAAATTAATTTTCACCTGATGAGAGAATTTTTCTAATTATTCATTTCTTAATAGATCACTGTGTACTTAGTTTTAACTAAATGACAGTACAATCATTTGAGTAAACAGGTGGGCACTCTGGCAATTACGTCAGCTATCGGTTTACTTTAAGATGTTCTGGAGCTATAATCACTGGTATTGACACTACTCAGTAGGTGTCAGCAATATAGATCCCTAGGTACCCGAGGATACGCCTCTATCAAGTTAGCAATTTACGCTAACACCATCGATTCATGAATTGATACTTCAAGAGATAGATACGGATTAAGGTGCTCTACGTCATAAGGATAAATGTGTTCTACATCATAACGTTATTAACAGCTCGCGGAGGGAGAAATACCACTGACATAACGAGTGGTAAGTACATAAGATAACGAGATGTATGTACATATCTGGCGTAGATCAGTCAGTGGTGCTAAACTTATGTATGATGTGTCCCTCGCTCCGGCGTAGATCAGTCAGTGATGCTAACCTTATGTGTGATAGGTCCCGAGTTTTGGCGTAGATCAGTCAATAATGCTAACCTTATGTCTGATAGGTCCTGAATTCTGGCGTAGATCACGCAGTAATGCTAACCTTATGTGTAATAGGTCCCGAGTTCTGGCGTAGATCAGTCAGTAACGTTGGCCTTATGTGAAAAGTCCTTCGTCTTGGAGTAGATCACTCAGTGATGCTAACCTTATGTGTGATAGGTCCTGAATTCTGGCGTAGATCACTTAGTAATGCTAACCTAATCTGGATAGGTTCCCAGTTCTGGCGTAGATCAGTCAGTAATGCTAACCGTTTGTGTGATAGGTCCAGAGTTCAAGCCCACTGGCGGGTCAACTTCGAATGCGACAGTCCAACTCGAGACCGGCATCACCCGGTAGACAAAGCTCGTCAAACATCCCTCGCTCATTCGGATGGGACGCGTTGTATTGGTCTTCTGTACAATGCATCAGGTAGATGTATATATACTACATACACTATATACATGTAAGGGGAATCGTCTTGGCGTGATGTAAAACATAAAATGATCATAACGTTTTACCTACATTTCAAAACATAATATATATATATATATATATATATATCGCTCTGGCTAGATCGTGTACTAGATTTTATTCATACAGTATATATGTCTCTGATTCATAAATGTATATATATTCATACTACTCAATACAAAAGTCCCTATAAGTCATTGCGATACTTTTTATAGAACAGTTATTGACTTACTAAATTATTAGATTATTAGAATATGCAAATCATTTTCTATAAGTGTGAATCAAAATAAACAGAAGCACACATATGTAATATTATGTTACGACGTGTCATCGTATTGTGGAATAGTATACATGCACCAAGGTCAAGGCAAATTACTGACGGCCAATTACCTAGATTAAAATCGACAAGATGAATGGAAGTACAGTAGATACAGTCCACATTTCACTGGATTGAGAAGTAATTAGGAATCAATGATGCATAAGGGAGGTACCGCTATGGCCCTCCAAACGACGGGCACCGTCACGAGATAATTAAATCACAGCCAGGTTGTTGAGCTTGGACGAGCGGACGACAATAGCAATTTATTGTACCTAATTGATTGATGGTTAAAATGATCAGTCAAAATGTTTTACCAACGGCAGTACAAAGGACATCTTTGGACAATTTACTGTGTGTGTAGGGACGAACGACAGAAAGTCATCATAGAAAGACAACATACAGCTAAGTCACACAGCGAAAGCTATATAGGCGTAGTAAATAATCATATAGTGAATGAACATACAGTGAATTAAAAGGTAGTGAACGAACATGTAGTGAATAAAAGACTGATAACATCTCACGTCTAGATTGATTCCCCGCACCACACATAGGACATAACACATAATACATCTAACACAAAGCACACCCTACACGCAGTACATTTAACATAAAGGACACCTAACACATAGCACACCTGTGACATAGCACATCTAACACACATCAAACCTAGCTAACACATAACACACCTAACACATAGCACATCTGACACATAGGATACTTTACACACAGCACACCTAACACGCAGCACACTTAACACATAGCACACCTAACACATAACACACCTAACACATAGCACATCTGACACATAGGATACTTTACACACAGCACACCTAACACGCAGCACACTTAACACATAGCACACCTAACACATAGCACACCCAACACATAGCACACATAACACACAGCAAACCTAACATATAACACACCTAACACGCAGCATACCTAAGACATAGCACACTTAACACATAGGACACCTAATACATAGGGCACATAACACACCTAACGCATAGGACACCTAACACAGCACACCTAACACGCAGGACATCTACCATATAGGACACGTAACGCATAGCACATCTAACACATAGCACACCTTACACACAGCAAACCTTACACACAGCACACTCAACACGTAGGACACCTAGCACATAGCACACCTAACACATAGCACACCTAACACGTAACACATCTAACATAGCACACCTAACATAAAGCACACCTAACAGCACCACTAACACGTAACACACCTAACATAGCACACCTAACACATAGCACACCTAACACGTAACACATCTAATATAGCATACCTAACACAAAACACTAACACGTAACACACCTAACATAATACACCTAACACATAGCACATCTAACATATAACACACATGATATATTTCTTCGTCCGTTAAATTTTATTTGTTGAATCAGGTTAGTACTTAATAACATTGTTTTAAATAAACGGGTATAATCGTCAACTGCTGACCAGAATTTCAATCATCATCATCATCATCATCATCATCATCATCATCATCATCATCGTCATCGTCATTATTGATTAGTATTGAGTCAGTGAGGTACACTGCTAAACTTTATATCCATATGTAGTTTCATTTTCGTGAAGGATGGCATTGGTTTTATACTAGCATGAATAAGTAACATATTTTGGCAAGTTTCCTTTATAATATTGCTAGTACCTAAATGGTGAATTTGCCAAATGTTAGAATAAAAATGTACGCCCGCTTACTACGCGCGTGATGCTTGTCTTGTATACCTATATAAAAGAATAGGAGAAGATAACTATGTATATCCAAGATTCGATATGACGTGATTATATAACATAGCATGGTTATAATATGACCGACATTACGTGATTATATTATAGTATGACCGACATTACGTGATTATATTATAGTATGACCGACATTACATGTTTATAGTATGACCGACATTACGTGATTATAGTATGACCGACATTACGTGATTATATTATAGTATGACCGACATTACGTGATTATATTATAGTATGACCGACATTACATGATTATATTATAATATGACCGACATTACGTGGTTATATTATAGTATGACCGATATTACGTGATCATAGTATGACCGACATTACGTGATTATAGTATGACCGACATTACGTGATTATAGTATGACCGACATTACGTGATTATAGTATGACCGACATTACGTGGTTATAGTATGACCGACATTACGTGATTATAGTATGACCGACATTACGTGGTTATAGTATGACCGACATTACATGATTATATTATAGTATGACCGACATTACGTGATTATAGTATGACCGACATTACGTGATTATAGTATGACCGACATTACGTGATTATAGTATGACCGACATTACATGATTATATTATAGTATGACCGACATTACATGATTAAATCATAGTATGACCGACATTACATGGTTATAGTATGACCGACATTACGTGATTATATTATGGTTTACGTGTTGTATGTAGTATACGTATTGTATGCAGTTGACGGTTTACGTGTTGTATGTAGTTTATGTGATGTATGCGGTTGACGGTTTACGTATTGTATGTAGTATACGTGTTGTATGCGGTTGACGGTTTACGTGTTGTTTGTAGTATACGTGTTGTATGCGGTTAACGGTTTACGTATTGTATGTAGTATACGTGTTGTATGCGGTTGACGGTTTACGTGTTGTATGTAGTATACGTGTTGTATGCGGTTGACGGTTTACGTGTTGTATGTAGTATACGTGTTGTATGCGGTTGGCGGTTTACGTGTTGTATGTAGTATACGTGTTGTATGCGGTTGACGGTTTACGTGTTGTATGTAGTATACGTGTTGTATGCGGTTGGCTGTTTACGTGTTGTATGTAGTATACGTGTTGTATGCGGTTGACGGTTTACGAGTTGCGTGTCGTTCTTTACGTGATTATGCGGTTGCTGGCTTCTCAATATATGTATTGCTGCTTGTACCGGTAACATTACGCCTATAGAGATGAAAGATTTTTGTAGAACACACATATCTTCGTTGTTGGACTTAAAGTGCAAAGTAAATAATGCAGGTATATTTTAAATCGAATACATTTGTATCCAATGTATAAAATTTATAAATCATTATTTCTGCTCTTGACTTGTTCATTTGGTATTCATGTTAGGAGTAGAGACAATTAGAAATGACAAGGAGTGTGGTACACCCAGCCATCAAGTCATGCTCATGACAATATATCCCACACATTGATGGGGTGGACATACACTCAAATACTTGTTTCCAAGTTGTAATGGTTACGGTTGTATACCAGACTTGTATTTCCTAATTCTAGGCTAGAGAATAAAGAGACACTGCGGAAAACCCTTTTAGTATCTGCATCCAAGCCCCCCCCCCCCTCCCTTTCCCAGGAATATACACAGTTACAGATAATAAAATTATTCAGTCCAAATCAGGACCTTCTCGGGCATAACATTCAACATATATGATTAGGTGACATGCATGACATACATAAACAAAAACAACGACATTTATTCGTGGATAATAACATGAATTAAATATTAGTACCATAGCATAAAATAGCATGTACAAATTACGGTAACACTGTGGAGAGGTACATGTAGTGAAGCAGTGTTACTCTACCATGTTACTGATATGCTATCCCTTATCAGGCATTCCTAATGCATTCGCATTTTTCTCACGAATTCATATCTGCAAACTTTCTTCAGATGTGAATGACCATTTGTGTCGGCAGGGGGTAGGTGACTTACGCTTTACGACAAGACTTTTACTTACCCTGGGATGTACTACTAGTGTCATTTTCCCTTTACCTATGACAGTCACACTCATCTCCTTTTTTGTAGTGTATACCAATCCTTCTATTGCTGTTTATAGGTTTAATGATTGTATAGTTACTGTGTGTTTAGATGCGTTTCTTTAGTCTGACGATTCTAGGTTTATTATACATGTTGGCCATATGCTTAGAGTGGATAGTAACGCATACCTCCCACTGTATTGACATTCGAGGCATGTCTTAGAAGTGATAATTGGTATCACGTGGTACATCACGTGTTCTATGACTGGTAATGACAATTGATGCTGAGCCCCTCATACCTCACCGTCACTACAGTAGTAACTGTGACATCGGTGTTTCCTCACACAATCGTTACCGATTTTAATTGAACTTAGTTTTTTAAGTTAGTAGGCTATATTCAATTAAACTGATTTGGCACCCAGAAACCAATCTTGTTAAACATTGCGTAAGATCTGATTATTATCTGTACAACTCTCTAACGGGATGATTGAAATTGTGACTTCTTGTAGTCTTGTTAAAAGCTAGAAAGTGATTATCAAGAATCTATTTCTATTGAATTTCAGAATATTACACGTTGATGCTTATCTAAAATATAGTTTAGCCGCCACTTCCATACGAATTCATTTTAATGTGAATACACAGACTCTGAGACTCGCATGCCACCAGCGCATATCGTGAAAATTCCATCAGATACCATGTACATCACTGCAGTTTTATGTGGTGATCATTTTGTTGAACATTTGATTTCATACAATATCGTTTGAGTTTACAAGACGGATGCTGCTTTTAAACAGGCGATAAGAAATGCTTCTTTGTTAATGTGTCATTTATAAGGAAAAGATAAAAGCATCTGATTCAGTCGTATGACAGAAGTCACCATGGACATGCACAGTTAATAATGTAATAATTTGAAAACAAACACACAACAAACGAACGAACAAAAACATAAGAACATAAGGAAATTTGCAATTGTGATGCCGACTTGGGACGGTCAATTGATACTATAATAGTCAATCAGCTGGCGCGGTTTACCGGTATACGGATACACCTTCCCACTCAACACAAAAGCAGTACAATGAAGTACTCATTTGAAAATCTATAAATTATCCCCCATATAGATATAAATAGATATCAACATGAGTAAATCATGCTTTGGCGATATAGTCCCCGTCTCCCATTTAGTCATTGTGCAACGTTCAAGTAAAAGTCCGCATAAGGCTGTAGAGGGGCCCAATACAAGACTTGTTGTCTTTTTGATGATCCCAGGGTCATATTGTCGATGATGAAGGCGTATCACTATTAAGGAACGGCGTGTCTTATCGGGTGCTCGTCTGATACTATAGGTGTTAAGGGACATCGTGTCGTATGGGGTGCTCGTCTGATACTGTAGGTGTTAAGGGACATCGTGTCGTATGGGGTGCTCGTCTGATACTGTAGATATTAAGGAACATCGTGTCGTATGGGGTGCTCGTCTGATACTGTAGATATTAAGGAACATCGTGTCGTATGGGGTGCTCGTCTGATACTGTAGATATTAAGGAACATCGTGTCGTATGGGGTGCTCGTCTGATACTGTAGATATTAAGGAACATCGTGTCGTATCGGGTGCTCGTCTGATACTGTAGATATTAAGGAACATCGTGTCGTATCGGGTGTTCGTCTGATACTGTAGATATTAAGGAACATCGTGTCGTATGGGGTGCTCGTCTGATACTGTAGATGTTAAGGAACATCGTGTCGTATCGGGTGTTCGTCTGATGCTGCCGATATTAGGGAGCATCGTGTCGTTTCGGGTATTCGTTTGATACTGCCGATGTTAAGGAGCATCATGTCGTATCGGGTCTCCATCTGACACTGTAGGTGATGAGATATAGAGGATCCAGTGAAGATCTCTAACTATTTATGGCCAGAAAATTGTCGCGCTGACCGAACATAAGAGCATTTTCAAACGCACATGTATCTTACAATAACTGATAATCTGATATATACCTTTAATCGGGAAAATTTATTTTAAAATCAATATACGTATCAAACAATTCAACAACAGTAATTAAAGTTTAAGACTTAATTTAAACATTTCTGAGTGTAAAAGTTTTAATACGTAGTGCTGGACGGGGAAATGTCACACAAATTAGCGTCAACCAAGCAGACAAATAATATGATATCAGTAGCAGAGACTTCAAATTACAAATGTCGCTCCAAGATATATAGAAAAATGCCTAGGTGATTTGCTACATTTATAATCAACTACTGCAGTACAATTATTTATAACATCAATGAATGTTTTATTTGATTTTCAATTGTTTTATATCTTTGTTCACATCGACACCTGTTAAGCATTCATTGATGACGAAAATGACAAGGTGCAGCTTAATTTTAATAGTGCAATGTTATTCTCTAACAGAGTTGCCAGTGACTGTGTGCCGGTCCGTAGGTATCTCGGTATTATGGCAAGCTGTGCTGTATTAAGTTAAGTGTCGAATGTCTACATCACTGATCTAGAAAATATATTCACAGAGAGACTTTGTCCGATTATCAATCAACAAACTTAAACACCACTGCACAACAAATGGTAAAGTTAACCTTGCATGCAAAGTGTCGTTTAAAAAAGATAACATGATATAGCTTCCGCTTTTGTTCAGCCGGATTGGGATCAGCATTTATTATCTCTAGACCTTTGGTTACACATCTAATAAGCAGGTCTGTTCGGATTTATTCGTTCCGGTAATTCGCCACAATTGAATCTGATGAATTTTTATACAGCGTCAAGAGCCAGGTTCGGCTGAACAAAAAGCTAGATTGGTGTGAATAATTTGATATTATTTATGTTAGGCGCAGTATTATGGGATATAAATGTATATTTGATCGAGTTTTGTGGATTCGGCCTGCGTTCGAAGTGGGAGTGCATGTACTTTGTGGGGCGTAGGAGTCGAGGTCGGGCATGACTCAAGTGTACCCGATACTTGGGTCATTTGGAAACTTGATTTTGGACGTTACTATCTAATGTAAGTCTAAATGTTCAAAACTTCAGAAATGAGTTCTATGTCCTGAGTTTAACTAGAATTATAATATTTCATATTATTTTTATCTAGTTATTTATTTGAGGTCTAAGAGCGGGTTTGTTGATGTTATTTTCGTGTATAACATTATATACTCGGTGTCCGAAAACAATTACGTGCTTTGATTTATTATATGTTGATTTCTGGTATATTTATCACAGGTTTTGTCCTATTACATGATTTTCAAATAATAATGTTCTTAACAGCATCGTGTCATGGCCGGAGATATGAATGGTTTTCTCCTTCATGATCTTACTTTTAAACACTGCGAGAGACGATGTATGCCAGGATGTTATGAATAATTGAATCATGCAGTCCAAGCTTTTGTAGCAACTTTTGCATCTTGCTTATCAGAATGGAACGGAACCGTGTTATGTCACACACACTATTAACTCTGATGCCAATAATAAAGTGATCAATTCCGTGTACACATCTCTCTCTCTCTTTCTCTCTCTCTCCATAAATATAGTGTTTTCTCTCTCTCTCTCTCTCTCCCCCCTAATACCCTGTATCTCACAAATTCCTATAAAATGAACTTTCCTGCTGCATAAAATAAAGTCAATTTGACCGTTCATAAGTGTCATATAATTTCGTCAGGAAATCGACTTTTCGGAGTTCACATTCTCTGTTTTAAGTAGTGCAGGAGATAATGGTATCGAATCGAACGCATGTGCCGAAAACGAGATAAATCAGATTCTGGTAATATTGGATTTATTGTACATACATGTGTGTTTGTTTTTAGCAGTACAAAATATAAAAGTTTTGGTGTATGTAATCGTGGTTTGTGGTTGTCTGCTTAAGTTCATTGGATACATCTGTATTTACGTAGTCATGAATTAGATCATCAAGGATATAATCAAATTCGCAAACTATCGATCTCGCGAAAATAACAGTACAATAGTTGTCTTGTTTCACGATTTGTAGATTACACTACAAAACTATAGAATGGCTGAGCAGTTGCTGAATAAAATTTATTTAGATTAGATTTGCATATACAATTCTACAAAACAGTCGACAAAGCGTCATAAGTGCTGGGATGACACAGAGGCTGGTAGTAGTATTGTAGACGGTGTGTATACTTCACGGTGGTTTCCTTGTTTAAATCCCCAGGTGCCGACTATACTTCGACACAAAGCGGCAGCAAACACAACAAAAATGTTAATTGAACTAGAAAACCAGCACTTTATTGCATAATTATTGTTTTCGAAACAATAGACTCTTCCCATGTGGTGAAAATGTATGAGAGATCAAATTCTGTGGCAGAATACTTTATAGCTTCACTATTTGACTTCAAATGGTTCACGTTGTTGCAGCACTGTTATCGTAGGGTCTCCGCATTACCTGGATGGTTACAAAGTTGGTACATGTGTCTTGGAAACCTCGAAATCCGTAATCAAGCGAAGTCCTATTAGGCAATCCTTGATAGGTAGATCTCGTGTAAGTGCAAGCCTCTAGTCGACGTAAATGCATTTAAAGCTGATAGTGCTGAAATTCCGTATCTAATCATAGGTAAATATCGCATTTGAATGAAAAGATTTTTATCTTTGCATATTTTACATAGTTGTATCAAATCAGGGTTCAATATTTCGTTTTCCTCATCATGAGATATGACTCACTATTTCTTATACAAAATAACTATTCTTATATAACATAAATATTCTTCTATCTCAGGTTGCCGGATTTCAATAAAATAAACACTTAAACATAAAGAAACTTACATGATAAAATGTTACTGTCAACGGAAGTTACGGACATGTTGGTTGCCAGAGTCGAATTTACTGTCGACAATCTTCGTATGCTGAAGACATACGGGTGATGACAGCTTGGGATATTCGAACACGTGTTTTATGGTTTAACTTTTCACATGATATATTCGCCGCTGAACGTGTACCTGGAACCTAGCAATTACCTGCAGTCAGGCAATTAGCTACAACTATTCCCCTTTGAAACATAATTACCTTTTATCAGACGCAATAAATATAACAATGCCTACAACAAAAATGTATCTTTCAGAAACTGTTAAATGTTTCTACAGATATTCACTGAATGCTTCCTCCCTAATTGACTTTAGCCGAAATAGATGGCTGATAATTGAAGTAGCAAAAGTGTTTGAAGATTTGACTTATCTTCTAATCTGTGAGCAATTTTTGTGTGATGTCAATTTATCATGACAAATACACAGCAACTTGTCCTTAATCAAACACGTTTGCGGCACGTTCGTTGACTTCTTGTTTAATAAGAGTTGACCTTTTTTCAAAGAAGACACGGGAGACAACTCTCATTACTTTCCACAGGACTGGAAATTTGATTTCATTTCTGCAGTTAGGGCTTGGTATTGTGCTATAATCAATTTGCTTTTCTTTAATCGCAGAGTAAAATCAAGGAGTTAATGGAAACGATCATTCTTACAGGAGCCATGTGCGCAATGAAATAGTAACTGTCTCAGTAAAGCTTACTTTGAAAAGTTATTCCAATATGAATGTTGAATAAATATTTACTGATGGCAATTCTTGTCCATGAAGGGTAAATTAAACAGGTGCCCGTCTATCATATCGATAAAACGAAGTGGTGATGGCATACAACATATTTTGACGGGTTTCTTATACACATATTGATAAAATAGATAATTTTACGAATCGATCGCGTGAATAAACGAACTTTAGTCTTGCTTATTTCTTTATTTACAGTGAAGCGAGTTGGCTGTGGCCGTGTATGTGATGGACAACTTTAAATCAGTGTCGATGATCATAGATGAGTTGATTTCTCCCTAGGACCTCAATAGTCGATAAATATAATGTGTGCTTTTAAGCAGCGATTTCGGTGTGACCGGCTGAAGTGATATACTGGATAGGATGGATGGATATCGGAACACGTGGATTTTATCTTTATATGCGTTGTGTGTTGCAGGCTTTGTTACAGGTAAGCCGTTTCTATTTTGACTAACAGACATTGAATAGTTGAGAAACTACTGACTTGCTTTGCTATTTAAATAGGATTTGGATGATTCATTTAAAACTTCTATCTGCTGAATCGATATGTTAAATCTTAACATTTGTTTCATATGTTTTTCTTTATATATTTTTATATTTACATATATTTGCATCTAAAACGTTAGTTATCATTTAATATGATCCATGTAAATATGATTACGTGTGTTTAAGAATTAAAAGTAAATATACATGTTATCGAATAAGAAATAAAAAAAAAATATATATATATAAGTTGACTCGTCTAAATGAATAAGGGTCCCACTGATTATTTTGTGATTTGCCAATACATGTATAGAATGTCGGCACTTCAATTTCCTTTCTTTAAGGTTTAGATGTTGATGCCATCAAGATAAAATGTCAGTCAAGAAAAATCTATCGCTCATAAATAAAGTGTAATACTAAATATTTCTAAAGCTTGCCATTTGACTAGAAGAATACATTCAGCGTAAAATAAATATTATTTGTATTTTCAAGATAATAGTAATGTTTTATTTGTCGTTTTAAGACTCAGTGTGACAAGACATGGATTTAAATTTTAGAGAGGTTAAGAGTCAAAAATACTCTTATTTCTTTCTTTTCTATCGTGTCACACAGTTTAAAAGCCTCCTGTAAACGAAATTGACATTTAGTGGAAAAAGTTAAATCATGTTAGAATTCACGTTACCTTTAATACGTTAATAAACTCCCTAATAAAGTAAGCGATACCTGTATTTTAAAAGTAATCAAAATTTTATGCATCAAATAAATCTGTAATAAATAGCTGTCTGCTTAGTTCGCTCGCCTGTTTCTTTGTGTAGTAAATGTTCAAAGAAGTTGATGTATGACAAATATGGGGAAAAAATTCAACAAAACCATGATGGTAGAATTACTACGTCGAAACATGAGGAAATATTTAGTCTAGTTTAGTAACGGAACTCAGCGTTTTACTGTGTTTTATCCCATTATCTAATCAAACTAAGTAGTGACAAATGTTGTATATCGTATGTGAGATATAATGGAGAAATCTATAATACGGTTAGATAAATATAAGTTTTGTTTTATTCATTTACTTATTTTAATAATAAATTTAGCCCATACTTCTTATAATATCATGTGATGTCATATCAATCTTCTTGATATGTATTTTAAGAAACAAAATATATATAATAATGGCAGACAAAAATAAAATTGTAAAACAATTTAAGATACCAATAGCGGTATACTTAAAATAACATGTGGCAATCTAAACGTAATAATCTTAACTTTGCACGATCTTTAATGGTAATATAAAAACGAATTAATTAAGACGCACATATCTCTGTCCATAATCAATTAAAATATAAATTATCAAAGACAGCAGGTTTGCAGTTATCTTACAATACATTGAGTCAAAAGTTGTATAAATACTGAGGTATCTAACTTAATATAGACAACGATAGCGATATATATCTAATAAATATGACTAATTCTTATTATAGAATGAAATAATGTATAAACAAACACAACTTATATTTTCATCCACTACATCATACGTTTGAAGTATTATAAAATTTTCCCGGCCCTGAATGAGTAGATTAGACATATTGTAATATTTCTCTTTCATACTTTTTAATACACATGACAAAGGTAGCATTGAAGGAACAAGCCTATTCATACACTTAGAAATGGGAGCTTGCTTAATGATGGGAAAAATTAAATGAAATTAAAATAAACATCCGCTGCATTGATCGTTTGTAATTATATAAATAACACTAAACGACATGGATTTAGTCATAAAAAGACCCTGCTGATGACATGAATGAATATTCTGGGGAAGTATAATAGAATTAAAAGTCAACTATATCTGGTATTGATGCTATGTAACTACATCAATAAAATTGACTATGGGGGACAATGTGATTAAGGGACTTCCTTTTATCAATACGCCGTTGATTGGGAAAAAACATTCAACAATAACAGCAACAATGTAAGACCTCTTAGCAGATGGTGTACTGACATGTAGAGGCCGAACTAAATCTGTAGCTGGAAATGGAGAGACCAGATTCCTGCAGAGATTAAGAAATTAGATTGAATCGTATTATCACTAATTGATGATGGGTTTATGCACGGGAATGTGGTCATTCCTGTCAACGGAATTCATACATGTAACCCAGACTAGCCTACCCAAGTAAGAACAAGAGCAGAGACGCAGAAAGCAATGGGACCAAACCTGTATTATCTATTATCGGTTGCCAGTGGTTGTTTTGAGAGAAATTATTGTTTCAAGTCAGTAAAAAAGTTCTCCTCTCCCGCTACACCTATGAAGAAGAATGTTGTATATATTTTAGGATATACGTTATGGTATGTAGATAACTTTACACGGAGACCTTATGGCAGTCACTAATTCTACATTTTGAACATACTTATATTTTGCTTTAACAGAAACACAAGAGGATGATGTAATGTTAGGATCGTGCTTCACTGATATGAAAGGAAAACAAATTTTGATTCATTCAGTGTATGCATTAAGATCTGATATTTGTCGTTTTTATTCTTTAATAAATGATTTCCTATAGAAATGCCGTCTCAGTGTGACTACAATGGATCCTATTCGCACTCTTTCATTGTTAGTGACTTTATTACAGAGGAATAGTCTACTGCTGGTAGCTTACTGTATGTGTTGAGAGAATTTCTCTCTGTGTAACTCCAGCAATACTGACATTCTTCATAACAATCTCAAGATCCCATTACAGAATATTACGATGCCACCCTCTCTCATTATCTACCTGGTCTGCTAGAGGACGATGATAGAGGCTGTTTTGATCTCCTATCTGATTATCTACTTGGGTCCGGCGCCATAAACTGAGAATACACTTAAGTCAAATATTTCATTTTAATTCATTCCATTGTCAAACGTTCAAATAAATTCTCATGCAGAATGGTTTAATTCTATTTATCAAAAGAATAAAACTAAATAAAATCCAAATCCCAGTTATCAATTCATTGATGAACAGAAGAATTTGAAATTTTGACTTAAGTACATTCTCAGTGTATGGCGCCGAACCCTGGTCTACTAGAGGACGATGATGGAGGCCGTTTTGGTCTCCTATCTGATTATCTACCTAGTCTGCTAGAGGACGATGAAGGCCGTTTTGGTCATCTCTCTCATTATCCACCTGGTCTACTAGAGGACGATGATGGAGGATGTTTTGGTATCTATCTGATTATCTACCTGGTCTGCTAGAGGACGATGAAGGCTGTTTGGTCTCCTCTCTCATTATCTACATGGTCTACTAGAGGACGATGATGAAGGCTGTTTTGATCTCCTGTCTCATTATCTACCTGGTCTACTAGAGGACGATGATGGAGGCTGTTTTGGTCTCCTGTCTCATTATCTACCTGGTCTACTAGAGGACGATGATGGAGGCTGTTTTGATCTCTTCTCTCATTATCTACCTGGTCTACTAGAGGACGATGATGAAGGCTGTTTTGGTCTCCTGTCTCATTATCTACCTGGTCTACTAGAGGACGATGATGGAGGCTGTTTTGATCTCTTCTCTCATTATCTACATGGTCTATTAGAGGACGATGATGAAGGCTGTTTGGTCTCCTCTCTCATTATCTACCTGGTCTGCTAGAGGACGATGATGGAGACTGTTTTGGTCTCCTCTTTCATTATCTACCTGGTCTACTAGAGGACGATGAAGGCTGTCTGGTCTCCTCTCTCATTATCTACCTGGTCAGCTAGAGGACGATGATGGAGACTGTTTTGATCTCTTCTCTCATTATCTACATGGTCTACTAGAGGACGATGATGAAGGCTGTTTTAGTTTCCTCTCTCATTATCTACCTGGTCTACTAGAGGACGATGATGACGGCTGTTTTGGTCTCCTCTCTTGTGAGCATTCCACACAATCTCTATCAATATACAATTGTCATTTTCTAACTCTTAATTTTGATATATATCAAAAGTGATCACTTAATTATTTTTTATTAAGTAGTCTTAATTAAAAGTTAGAAAATGAAACAAACTTCCACATTAGATTTAATGAAAGAGTAAATAACAAAGAAGTACCGAAGGGTTAACCACATTTCCAAGTCCATGGAATAAAAGGAAAGTCCTGCAATATCTATTCAAGTTCAGGAATAAATACGTATGTTTATACACATGAGCACATGTAGGAGACATGGACACTAAATCAAATTATCCCATTTACGGTATGAAATGCTGTTGAACTGAAATTCAAAGAAAGACATATTATAAATTCAGAGAAAAGACATGTCATAAGGTTGAGGTGCAAAAACGGTTATCATTAGCTCAATAGCTGTAATTGTACAATAAACAGGAGACTCCCCCCTCTCTGTCTCTCTCTCTGTCTCTCTCTCTCTCTCTCTCTCTCTCTCTCTGTGTGTGTGTGTGTGTGTGTGTGTGTGTGTTTATTCATGCATCTATACTACATGTAGGTATTCATACATGTACTTCTATGTTTTGCCTCTTGCTTATTCAAGTACATCGTACGTCATGATATTTCTTACTTTCCGTGTTTGGAGCTGTATAGGGGAGGGTTGGTCTCTGTACAATGTGCATATAACTGGTAGATAAGACTGGATTTCTTAATGCGTCCGTGCTCTAGGATTAGTCGGAAGTGTGTCGTGACTTTGCTGTGATATGTTTCACTTTAAACAACTTGTCTGCTAATCGCGTGCTAAAGTGGCATTATACCCACCATTTTCGTTTTGTTTGCTTAAAGCACAATGTCGATCAAAGCAAATAAAAGACTTCCTATCTTACAATTCTAAGGCCTGGCTATAAACTATCACAGAAAGCATTTTCGTTGTCTGTACAGATACTTATTGCAGCTTCGTCGTCATATATGCGCACGTGGTCATAGCCGGTTAATTACAACGTTAATATAGAATAGATGGTGTCTAGTTCAGTCTGTACAATAAACATCAAGAACAAAGCTATAAGCTCAAAAATAAACTTATTAGATGGGATGAAAATTTAAGTCTACCTTTACTTTGATAAACGCGTGTGTATGTTTGTAACAAACAGATCCAAAAAATGATATTCAATATTCTTATTTAAAATTTAAATCTGTGGAAGGAATACTTTAGATTGTGGTCTGTTGTGTAAACAGGTGAATAAATACTTTAATTGAGCCTTAACCCCTTAGGAAGAGCAAGTCATACATAGTTCAGTCTGCGTGTGAGGTGGCGTGTTCAATCTCAAGGAGTCGACACTCTACAGCCTAGCGGTCATCAGATTAAGTCAGGGCTTGTCGTTTTTGTAAAACACAACCTAGAGGGCTGTAAAAGTACAGCAGAAATAAGGGTTTAATAAAACAAATCATAGACTTAGCACGGCATTACAGGATATCATACATGGCTATTCATTATCATATTGACCTCTTGTACAAATAAAGACATACGCCTGTAGAATGCGCTTAATCCCTTTATGACAGAAAAACTTGTCCTTGCTATTCTGTAGATCAGAGGAATAAAAACTTGTCCTTGCTATTCTGTAGATCAGAGGAATAAAAACTTGTCCTTGCTATTCTGTAGATCATATTACGTTAGTGTGTACATACTTGCTGTGGAAAAGATCTCATCACATGTGAATAGATTATGTTAAAACTACACAAATGATAAATATAATTTGATCATTTTATCTCAGGTGTTATCATTCATGATGGTTTGTGGATGAAGTATTTTCTATATATTTTCCTAAACATTTAAACACAGAAGCACAATATCACCAATTAAATACAGTAATCCAACCCCAAGTCGAACTTAGTTTGTGAGCCCAGTAACAAAAGGCTACAACAACGTTTTTCTTCGTTAACAGAAAATATATAAATAAATAAATAGATAAATAGATAAATAAATTGATAAATAAATAAAGTGAAATTGACCAGTTCTCAAATTTTCTCTGTTACTTGTTCAGTGCCACTGAGTCATATAGTTTTTAATTCTCTGTTAAGGGATATTTTATGCTTTGCAGAATAAATCTGGTTTTTGTCTGATCAAATTTATAAATTACAAAGTTACTGCATATTTTGTGTCATTTACTGGGCGTTAATAACTCGAGGGTTAGTTTGCTTTTCCCGGATAGATAGGTAGGTCGTTGAATTTAGAAATGATGCTTAATAAAGAAAAAACACCAACTGTGGCCAAACCGTTACCCTACCACAGTAACGCACTACCTTGGATTAAATCTGGCTACAGCTGAATATGATATCCGTTTTGGCACACATTGACTACTAAATTTATCTCTCTAATGCATTAATATCCTCATATAACAGGTTTTTTCATTAAACGAATATCAAATGCTTATAATTCTCTTCGTCCCGCATACCTAAGCAGTTCAAATCACGTTTCACATACCATTCCGCTTAGGACGACCTAAATATCATGTTTTATAACACTAGATGTATTTTTATTTCACGTATGGATAGAGTTATGCATTGTACGCTACAAATTACAGAATAATTCTTAACAACAGTTCCCTGCAGAGAATGTATTAGGAAACCTACCTACTGTATTATGTGTCAAACTGAGAGCGGACGAAGAGGTTCAATCTGTTTTCGTTGTTATTCTTAATAGTTAATTATGATTTCTTTTTCTGTTAGTTTCCGTACACATTCATCGTCTTAATATTTATAAATCATCATAGGGCCTTTTGTATTTGTTTTGTTACGAGTGTGACACAAAGTCGATCGTCATCATCTGTTAGCTTCTAATTGAGTCAATACGATAAGAAATAGGAATTTTTAATATCATTTTAATATTTTTTCTCGTACATTTACCCCATTCAAGCAACTAAAATTCAGATGCTATACTCTATCCAGATTTTACCCGTCATTTGGCGTCAAGACATATTGTCTTCACTATATCATCACTTGTCTCTCATTATTCTGTTACGAGCATACCGTCAAGAATCTGGACGGAATTTTTATTATAAACTGAAAAAAAAAATGTTTACATAAAATTCAAAGGGGCACCTCTTTTCAAAATATTATAGTAACGTCAATTACTTTTGGTCTATCAAAAATTCCAACGAAGTCATTGAAAAATTCCGTTTGAGAAATTTTGAGGCTAATAATGTTTCTACGTTTGATTTTTCGACACTATATACCTCTTTACCTCATGACTTAATCAAAACCAAATTGTTGTCACTCATACGCTGGTGTTTCAACAGAGAGTTAAAACATACCTCTGTACTTTAGTTGCATCTGGATTTTTCTCTAACAGCCAATATGATAATTATAAATATTGGACTAGTACTTAGTTGTATAATGTCACCACGTTTTTGATGGATAATATTTATGTACAATTTAATGGCAAGACTTATCAACAGATTATTGGGATTCCTGTTGGCACTAACTGCGCTCCCCTTATAGCAGATTTATATTTATACTGCTACGAGAGAGACTTTATGCATTCTATTCAAACCTCTTAACGTTTTCACTGTATTGATAAGTTCAATGATACCTCTAGATATCTTGATGATATTTTAGTTATCGATAACCCTGAGTTTGAAAACTATATTACCAGATATCATAAACTTCAAAAAACTTTTGGTAAATTTTACAGATCTTTTTAAGACATTTTGTCAAAATTCGGAAATGTATCCGACGGAATTTCCCATTCCAGTTTCTACGGTGATCTAGTGTCCAAATAATGAGGGTCAAAGGTTCCGATAATTTCATATCGGCGGGTTCTAAAATTATTAAACGCCTTCGACATCGACAGTATGATCCCGAGGTCATCGCTAAGACTATAGTTCTTGTATTAGGTTCCTCTACAGCCCAATGCAGACCTTTGTTTGAGCGTTGCACGCTGACCAACAGGGCGGTAGGGACTCTATGACGGGCCTTGTCCAAACTTTTCAGAGGAGAAAAGGTCCTAATCCTCTTCCGCTCTGTTAGCCGGGACTCCTATTGATCAAGGATCTTAGCTCGCTTACTGATGGACAGATCACAGTTTACTTATATTGATGTCGTCTTACATATTTTTGATAGCAACATATTATTCTGTAAACGTTTCGTGTGTTAAAAAATTTTTAATGACCTCTCTTCTTGAGAAACTTGTTGATCCTTGTTCTCTATATGGAGGTTTATTTATAAATTTTTGAATGTGTGTCCTTTGATTGTGCTGCTTGTGCGGTGAGTGGGAAGGTGGGCGCCCGTAAATCGGTTAACTACACCAATTGAATGACGTTTGCTACTTCAATTGACCGTTCTTAGTCGGTATCGTAAACACAGCACAATCGAATATTTTTGTAATGTCATTTTTCCGTGTATATTCTACTATTATCAGGTTTTTTGTGCATGTCCTTGATGATTTGTGACGTACAGCTTTGTCAGATGTCTTCTGTTTTCTCTTTTATCGCATCATGACTGATAATCTAGGTGCTCAGGTGAGCGATATAGGCCCACTTGAGCCTCTTGTTTTGTGCATGTCCTTGGTGATATGTGTCATAAAGCTTTGTCAGATGTCTTCTGTTTTCTCTAGAACATATTGTTAATATTCAGCTTTTGTTCCTTATCAGCAAACAGAGTTATACAGTACATGTAAGTAGTAAGTACGCACACACATACACATACACACTCCTTTTCTTTTGATTACTTGTGATTTTTTGTACTTAACATGCTGGCTTCATGTACTATGAATACCAACAATTAGACCTGTATGTCTTATATTTTCATTACTGTGTATTTCTGATGCATTGCATATCATACTTCATGACGCAATAGTGGAATGTTCTCATTCATATTGCTGACACTGTACTGGTCAGTTTGATTTGTATTCCACTTACTTGGTAAATTCCCCCAGCCTCATTTTCAATATCTAGATTCCGTGACGTAGCCATACAATAAGTCCGGTGTTCTGGCTCCACCCGTTGTTGTGTATATATATATAGTTCACCAAAAGAAGTATATATCGGTAATGGACATATTTAAGTTTGCTTCACAAGTGTAAAAAAGTTTGTTCAGTATAACAAATAATACTATTGTGCTTGATACATTAAAAGTTTAAAACGTTATTTTTGATTTATATAAGTTTAAAATATGAATGAATGAATAAAATATGAACACTTCATACAATCGGCATTGATTATAAACATAGCTCATCTTCAATATGTAATGTGTGACAAATGACACAAACAGATTCCTTTCTCCTAATCTTATGGTACCTTAGTCAATGATGCAAAACGTACAAATCTTATTAAAACACCACTTGTATTTCGTCCCTCTATGATACTCTCCATGTACAAGATCTTACAACTGCCGATTCGAGGTCATCTCAGGATGACTTTTCAGTACAGCCAATCAAAATTTGAATAAGAGATCTTTCGCTGTTATTTTGCATACAGACGATACCTAAAGATCTCTAACTCAAATTCTGGTGGATGGATATGTGCTGACTTCCTGCATGTCCTGATAGCGAACCCATACCTATAGCAGGTACATGGGCTGAATATTCCACATGTCCTAATAGGCAACACACCGATAGAGAGTACATTGGTTGACCTCCCCACCCATCCTGAATGGGAACCTAGACTTGAGCACGTACATTGTCTGACCTTCCTACCCGTTCTCATGGTAAATCTTGACCTTAAGCATTGGCTGAACATAGACCTTCAGTATGTACATTGGCTTAACATGGACCGTAAGCATGTACATTATCTAACCGTCCTGATAGGGACTCTAGACCTGTAGGATGTAAACTAGCTGACATTCCACCAGTACTGATCAGAAACCCGGACTTGTATCAGGTACATTGGATAACCTTTCTCCCTGTCCTTCTAGGGAACTCATAGGTACAGTGGTGACAAACTTCCCATTTGTCCTGATAGGAAGCCCGGGCTTGTAGCAGATGTATTTGCTGACCTTCCCGTGGCGGATCCAGAATTTCCGAAGAAAAGGAGGGGGATACATGTTAAAGTCAAGTATTAGCCAAAGTACTCAGCCATTAGGGGGGCAGGCTTGGTGTAGTGGTTAAGCGCTTGACTTGCGGCGCCGACGACCCGGGTTCGATTCCCTGGTTGCGTCACTATGTTAAAAGAGTTGGTAACCTTCTGTTTAATGTCGTTATAACTGAAAAATTGTTGAAAGCGACGTAAAACACCAATCAACCAACCATCCAACTCAGCCATTAGAAAAAAAAAACACTTTTGGGTGTCGTATCTGGAGATTTACTCATATTATTTGAATGTTTTCAACCTTATCATCTATATATGCCTTGTAAATTTGGGGCACAAACGGGGGTGGGGGCACCCCCTTTTAATCTGCCACTGCCCTCCTACCTGTCCTAATAGGGAACTCATACCTATAGTAGGTGTATTCGCTGATTTCTCACCAGTCCAAAAAAGGAACCTTGATTTCCCACCTGTCCCGATAGGGAATCTGCACTTGTAGCTGGTACATGGCAAACCTTCCGACCTGCCCTTATAGGAACTGCACTTGTAGCAGGTACATTGGCAAACCTTCCGACCTGCCCTGATAGGGACTTGGACTTGTAGCTGGTACATTGGTAAAACTTCCGACCTACCCTGATAGGGACTGGACTTGTAGCAGGTACATTGGTAAACCTTCCGACCTGCCCTGTTAGGGACTGGACTTGTAGCAGGTACATTGGTAAACCTTCCGACCTGCCCTGATAGGGACTGGACTTGTAGCAGGTACATTGGCAAACCTTCCGACCTGCCCTGATAGGGACTGGACTTGTAGCAGGTACATTGGCAAACCTTCCCACCTGCCCTGATAGGGACTGCACTTGTAGCAGGTACATTGGTAAACCTTCCTACCTGCCCTGATAGGGACTGATAGGGACTGGACTTGTAGCAGGTACATTGGTAAACCTTCCGACCTGCCCTGATAGGGACTGGACTTGTAGCAGGTACATTGGTAAACCTTCCGACCTGCCCTGATAGGGACTGGACTAGTAGCAGGTACATTGGTAAACCTTCCGACCTGCCCTGATAGGGACTTGGACTTGTAGCAGGTACATGTACATTGGTAAACCTTCCGACCTGCCCTGTTAGGGACTTGGACTTGTAGCAGGTACATTGGTAAACCTTCCGACCTGCCATGATAGGGACTGGACTTGTAGCAGGTACATTGGTAAACCTTCCGACCTGCCCTGATAGGGACTGCACTTGTAGCAGGTACATTGGTAAACCTTCCGACCTGCCCTGATAGGGACTTGGACTTGTAGCAGGTTCATTGGTAAACCTTCCCACCTGCCCTGATAGGGACTGGACTTGTAGCAGGTACATTGGTAAACCTTCCCACCTGCCCTGATAGGGACTGGACTTGTAGCAGGTACATTGGTAAACCTTCCGACCTGCCCTGATAGGGACTGCACTTGTAGCAGGTACATTGGTAAACCTTCCGACCTGCCCTGATAGGGACTGGACTTGTAGCAGGTACATTGGTAAACCTTCCGACCTGCCCTGATAGGGACTGGACTTGTAGCAGGTACATTGGTAAACCTTCCGACCTGCCCTGATAGGGACTGGACTTGTAGCAGGTACATTGGTAAACCTTCCGACCTGCCCTGATAGGGACTGGACTTGTAGCAGGTACATTGGTAAACCTTCCGACCTGCTCTGATAGGGACTGGACTTGTAGCTGGTACATTGGTAAACCTTCCGACCTGCCCTGATAGGGACTGGACTTGTAGCAGGTACATTGGCAAACCTTCCGACCTGCCCTGATAGGGACTGGACTTGTAGCTGGTACATTGGTAAACCTTCCGACCTGCCCTGATAGGGACTGGACTTGTAGCAGGTACATTGGTAAACCTTCCGACCTGCCCTGATAGGGACTTGGACTTGTAGCAGGTACATTGGTAAACCTTCCGACCTGCCCTGATAGGGACTTGGACTTGTAGAAGGTACATTGGTAAACCTTCCGACCTGCCCTGATAGGGACTGGACTTGTAGCAGGTACATTGGTAAACCTTCCGACCTTCCCTGATAGGGACTTGGACTTGTAGCAGGTACATTGGCAAACCTTCCGACCTGCCCTGATAGGGACTGGACTTGTAGCTGGTACATGGCAAACCTTCCCAACTGTTCTGTGATGGAGCCTGGACTTGTAGCAGGTACCCTGGCTGACCTTCCCGCCTGTCTTCATAGGGAACCTGGGCGTGTAGCAAGTACACTGGTTGACCTTCCCGTCTGTCCTGATAGGGAACCTGGGCTTGTAGCATGTACACTGGCTGACCTTCCCACCTGTCTTGATAGGGAACCTGGGCTTGTAGCATGTACACTGGCTGACCTTCCCGCCTGTCCTGATAGGGAACCTGGGCTTGTATCAGGTACACAGGTTGACCTTCCCACCTGTCTTGATAGAGACCTGGACTTGTAGCAGGTGCAGGTACACTGGTTGACCTTCCCACTTGTCTTAAAAGGGAACCTGGACTTGCAGCAGGCACATGAGCAAACCTTCCCGCCTGTCTTGATAGGGAACCTGGGCTTGTAGCATGTACCTTGGCTCACTTTACCACCTGTCTTGATAGGGAATCGCGGCTTGTAGCAGGCAAACTGGCTGACCTTCCCGACTAACCAGATAGGGAATCGCGGCTTGTAACAGGTGTACTGGTTGACCTTCGCACCTGCCCAGATAGGGAACCTGAACTTGAAGCAAGTACACTGGCTGACCTTCCAACCTGTCCTGATAGGGAACCTGAACTTGAAGCAAGTACACTGGCTGACCTTCCCACCTGTCCTGATAGGGAAGCTGGACTTGTAGCAGGTACACTGGCTGACCTTCTCACCTGTCCTGATAGGAAACCTGGACTTGTAGCAGGTACATTGGCTGACCTTCCCACCTGTCCTGGTGGTGATCTAATCCAAGTGTCTCTTTAACATTGTGTGGTATCCGGTCTTACAATATGTAAATACATGTATATGTCACATTTACACAGAAATCAAGAGTGTTTTCCTTAATTATTTATTATTAACAAATTATACTAAATTTCTTGTATTATTAATTGTGTATACAAACAAATACTCCAACAGAATTTGATTATTGATGGAAGCTATGAAGTACATTAATATTTTGTTGGCATGTATGTTAAACCACGGCCTGAAATGCATATATTAATTTATATTCACTTAGAATCAGAAAGCGCTCTATAAACAGGCATTCTCATATTTTTCACTTTTATATCAATAATGATAAAATCATATGCTGTTCAAAGTTGGTAAAGTCTATTGACATAGGGAAGAGGGGATGTTAAAAACTTTGTAATAGCCTGTCTACAGTTTAATACATACAAAGGACATTGATAATCAATAGGAAATATCTGACATCTACAGTTTGTATATTTTGTATGTGTAAGTAATGACCTTCTAATAAGCATCAATCGTATGCCGTTATCCACCCATACTTACACTGATTATTAACACAGAGATCTTGTGATTATATTGTAGATATAGGAGCGAGAAATCAATGGTGCCACGACTAATACATGAATTTGAATGTTTGTTTTCAATCTTATTTCGATAAAACAAATCTTTCTACTTCTTTTCGCAATGCCTTTACAATCTCTTTAATTCGATCATTGCCTTTTCTCAGAATGTATTTACGATCTCTGTACCTCGATTCTATTCTCAAAATGGCTTTCTTAGGATGCCTTCGCAATCTCTATAGTTCTATCTTTTTCTCAAAATGCCTTTGCGATCTCTAGTTGTAGTTGATCTGTTTCGTAGATGCCGGCGAGATCTCTGTAGTTCGATTTTTTTCTTATGAAGACTTCACTATGTATGTACATATTTCAAGTCTTGCTATGAGAAACGCAAAAGAATATAATCTTGTGAAGAGTAGCCACTGTGAATCAGACATTGATAGGAATGTAAGAACTTTCTCCGAAAACATTAATTTAGGACTGGTACGTGTTCCTATGTTCAAAAGACTTGTCAGTAAATGGTTAATGTATAAAGAATTTCCACGACGTCACAAAGACACAATGTCCAATTTTGTGATGTATGGTTTAGTTTATGTGTGACAATTTGGCTTCTTGTCCAATGTGTTTGGTATCTTGTCACTTTGCGCAGATAATAACGACATTTAGGGTAATAACAATGCGTTGCCTACGAATCTAAATATTCATGTAGAGGGTGGATAGTTTCTTTTCTGTACACGTTCTTATTCGATCTCAATAAAACATTTGATGTTTTAAATAAGATGATTGCTTTCCCATTAATTCCTTTATTGCATTGCAAACATTGTAGTCCAATAAAACAAAGTTGACAGCAAGATAATACTTGAGGTCATTTATTAAACTATCTGACGTCGTGCATTGCAAAGTTTTACCCTCAACCCTGTTTAATTAATAAAAAGGCATAAAAAGCTTTTTGTTTGCATTGGTTTCCGGTTTCCGTGTTGCATCTCGAGTAACAGTCCGGTACAAATGCCTTTCGAGATACTATCAACGTCGATGTATATCCGGCTTAGCAGCCAGGCCGACAGGGTAACACCCAAGTTATCTTATCAAGGAACATTTAATTATGCCCTGATTTAAGAGAAGGGCACACGGCCATAAAAGTATAACGCTCAAATCTTAAGAACACTTAGTACGTAATGGAGTAATTGTTGTATCAGAATACTTACAATTAACAACACAATTATCATTTTTATAATTATCATCAGCTTTTCCTTAGTCTTGAGTGATTTTCATTTATTATTTTAGTCTAATTATTCCAATAATGGTCTGTAGCCCTTTTGGTTATGCCTGGTTATTCATGATTTTATTTGGGTTTTGTTACTGCATTGTCTATAGTGATTTCCGCGTGGTTATGTCATGGATTTAGTCATTCTAATTTGGTTTTATATACTTTGGTCTGGCTATTTTGCTATTGGTGGCTTTGTCATGGTTTTCTTTTATTTTTCGGCCTGGATATTCCATAGTTCGTAGTCATTTTGATTACACATGTTTATTCCATGTTTTTCAGTCATATTTTTCGCTTCGAAATTCCATGGAATTGAATCTTATCAGCAATATATAATCTTGGACATAAAAGATGCATTGCCATTACAATATAAAAAAGAAAGCGAAAATGTCTTGTCCCTAGATGAGTTACTGGACTTGATCAGGTTCAATCGGGTAGACTAAATGTCGAAAAGCGACGAAAAGTGACGAAAGTGACGAAAAAGAAAAGGTTCAATCATGTCACATTACACAGCCCATCACAGTCAGCCATATCACACGTGGTATTTATTGCCAGCGTCGTCGGAAGTACATCATTGTTTGTCCGAGGCTCGTGTTATATCGTATAACGAATTCAGTAAGCCACATAATATTGATACTTCTACATCTACCACAGTTACTTAATTGCATCGTTATCGAGTCTGTCTGTTGTTAATTAATACGAGTAATTATTTGCACATGCGCAATATCCATGTACATCATCCTTTACGACTGTTAGGTACAGGATTCATGAATAACTGGTCATACTCACCTATTATTACTGTCATACTTTCTGACCAACACTTTAAATCTGGATGTTGTATTTGGTGCCATTTCCTGTACATTGTTTTTCTGTGATGCAAGTACGTAATGCACCCAAAGACTTTTATTATAGCATTCATTTATACTAAAACATTTATGACATTACTAGATAAGTTATCGAAATGCGCATGTGGTGCACCACAATCCATACAGGTGTGTATGTACTAATATTTAATATTATGGCTGGGCCGATACCTCGGATGGTGGACTGTTAGTGCCCAGGGGTGTTCTCAGTTCAGTTTTCAGATTCTCAGTACGTACTAGAAATATATACTTCGTATTCCTGAATGATAAAACATTTGTTAATTATTTTAAAACTGAGGAGTATCTCCCTCCTACATAGCTCTGACCTTAGAGGGGTTATTTGGCTCCTTCTTTTAGGTCAATTTGCTAATGAGTTTGCTCTTCAAATATTTTGTATTTTCGATTTCCACAGTGTCGGTCTTGAACATCACTGAAGAGACATAAGTTGTCGCAATACGCATATAGTTCACCACAGTTTATACACGTAGATGTTTTGATCCTTATTGTTTAATGTATCTTTTTATAATCAAGTCTTCCTTAGGCCATTGAATGAAAACCTAAATGGAATCCACAGCAAAGAGGCAAAGTTCTCATGGTTGAAAGCAGTTGAGCCCATTCTACACAGTTTGTTTCTGGTTTCATAATCTCCCAATGTAGATAACAAAAAGAGAAAACAGAGATTGAAAAGTACTACTAACTACAGCATAAAAGTACGTAAAACGCCGGCTATGAAGGTCGCGCTAAGCAGTATGAACATATGTAGGTCATGAACAGCATGAGATGCAGGTTGTGTATCATGGAATAATGTCATGAATAGCATGAGATGCAGGTTGTGTATCATGGAATAATGTCATGAACAGCATGAGATGCAGGTTGTGTATCATGGAATAATGTCATGAACAGCATGAGATGGAGGTTGTGTATCATGGAATAATGTCATGAACAGCATGAGATGCAGGTTGTGTATCATGGAATAATGTCATGAACAGCATGAGATGCAGGTTGTGTATCATGGAATAATGTCTGTCTTATCGTCTGTCCGCCTTATTGTCTGTCCTTTTTACCGTCTGTTTGTATGAATCTTCCTTGTTCTCCTTCCTCATGAAGCCGGTGTGGCCTAGTGGATAAGGTGCTCAGCTCGTGATCGAGAAGTCTCCGGTTCGACTCCCTCCCTGGGTGCACCAGTGTTCTGTCTTTCGGATGAGAGTAAAAACCGAAGTCCCGTGTCACAGTAGGCGTGGCACGTAAAAGATCCCTCACTGCTTCAGGTGGGTCCGTTGCAAAGGTCTAAATTTGTATGCAGTGCATCAGGCAGATGCCGTCTCCATATAGGTGAAATAATCGTGGAGTGCCGTAAAACAATATACAATCAATCAATCCTTCCTCATGTGATCAGCCGTTTTGCGAATATGTAACTTTTGATGTATATAATTGCTTATAGAATATCTTTTTCATATTTTAATGTAGGTCAGACGATGAAGCCATTTTCACTTCTTTCGTTTTTTCTTTATCATTATGTTGTATTGTCACGAGTTTTGTCATAAATCGTCTTCCTAACATTCTGTATGAACGATCTGCTTTCATAGATACATAGAATTACAATTGCCTTTTTGCTAGATGATTCCCCTAAAGTTGTTCTAATGAGTATAACCAAATATTTACATCTCAGCGTGAAATTAGAATGTTGAATGTCCGTATTCGCTGGATTATCGCTTATTGTGTATTGAGTACTTGTCCGGAATCCGACACACTCAGCACCTGTAATAAACAAAAGAAAATTCTATGTCACTCAGAACCTGTAATAAACCATAGTAAATCCTATGTCATTCAGCACCTGTAATAAACCATAGTAAACCCTAGGTCATTCAGCACCTGTAATAAACCATAGTAATTCCTATGTCATTCAGTTCACTGCTGAAATATTGATACATGTATCATGTATAAAATAAGTAGAATTTGTAAAAATACAATGTAATACTTAATTCCATAAATAAAACAATAAATTCATAATCCATACGTTTATACAACAACAAGAATGAACAATAGAGACCCACGTCCTTAAAACCACAAAATGTGCAAATACAATGGTTGTATCAGTGTTCTGTAAAATTGTTAAAGAAACGTAATAAAACTAATGAAAATATAGCAAAGCTGACAAACCAAATCAACTTATTCTGTATTCAATTTTCTGCTTGTTACATGCAAACAGCAAACTAGAAAAGACAAGAAATAAATTCCTGACCGAATGGACACAAAATCGATTATCTGAAGCAGTTTTACACAAAGAACTGAATTCTTTAGGGAAACAATCTTAAAAGTGCCGAAGTGGCTCCATTTTATATGTGTTTTGAGAAACATGAATGACATTCAATCAGCTATATATTCGAGTTTCATAGACATTTGGCATTTTTGTTGCACGTTTGTCCCAATGTAAACAGTGCAACACCCTGATGATCTAATATAAGTGCTTTAGATTTATATGTATTTATTTCCTTTAAAGGGACATGGTCCGAGACTGGAAAGTTTTAGCATGAAAAGGGTAAATTAGGACAATATCTTATTTTTCTTGTATTACATATATTATAAACTTTGTGTTAAATGCAAAATTTAAAACTAAACTCCCTTAATGTTTTGTAGAATAAAGTTAATTAAGTCAAATTAAATTCGGCTGGTATCAATTCCCCAAATAAGGCGATGATCCGCCCATAATCATGCGCGTGCGCGGATATTCACTATAAAAACAACCCAAATGGTTTACATAGAGGAATACGAGCACGAGAAAAGCAGAGGTGTGGTAGAAAATAACTATACACAGACTCAAAAGCAAAAAAAAAAAAAAGAAAGTGGAACAAATGTTAGAATCGGGTAAAGTTCGAGTTTCATTGTCACGTGATTTCCTCTGACCGACCTCATCAATATTTGCTAATTTGGCCTGGTTATGCTGCAGATTTAAACGGGCATATCTCGTTAACAACATCGACTTTGGTTACGATACTTTTTACACATCTAAGATAATATACTAGTAATCGATTGCCGTTTAAGAAATCCGTTTACATTCTTTATACTTTTCCCGACTTCAATCGGACCATGCTCCTTTAATTTCGAAAATATTCAAATTCATATAATACAATGTACTTTGTTTTGACACGTTCGGGGGTTAACTACGAATTTTGTATTTTTGTTTTAGTAAATCTTACCCAGCATTATTTATAAATACTTTAGTTGAAAGGGACTATGCCCTTAATTATTCTTTTATTGAATCAATTTTAAGGTTTAACGTTGATTCTGCTGAATTTTATTGGACATGATCGATCGAAATTATGAATTCGTTGACCTTTATGAAATTTAATGGAGATAGGATTCTTAAAATCCATGTTCAAAATGTTGTCACATTAAACCTTAGATACAACATCATTTTCTTGAAACTTATGCTGAATTGCAATGCATTTGGTCTTGTTGAATGGAAAGAAATTTATTAAATTGTTTTGAAAGAAAGATTTTCGTGAATGATAATAAATGCATTAAATAGGAAACTACATTGCCACCATTCTTTGTGATACTGTTATCAGGACAGTAGTTGAAATTTCACCGTAGGACTGCAGTTGAAATTTCACCGCACAAAATCAAAAGCCATGTGATAGAAATATGGGCAATGTGACTTTAATTGTATGCACATACTGTATATGAACTGTCTGTGAATGATTAAATCGCCCACACAGACAAAGTTATTATTCTGAGACAGTGCTGTGATCTCATACTAAGCCCGGTGCCCCATACTGGAGCTAAAATACAAAAAGGGAAATGTTACTGACATTATCCAATTCTAAAATATCTGTTTAAATCTAGATTGTAGGGAGCACTTGATGCAACAGAATAGCTGTAGCTTTTTCATCTATTTGTTCATATTTATAGAATTCTTTCATATCCATCATAATTATTGTTGTCTTCTTCGAGATTCCGAAGTTATAATAGACGTAGTCTACGCTGTACGGTGTTTACCGTCAGCTTTTGAATACTCTGATATTACAACGTCACGCAATACTTGATGAAAAATGAATTTGGTTTGCCAACACATTGAACATGATAAGGAATGATTTTATTCGGAGAGAAGCCAAAAATGCTAGACACTGTATCAGGCAAGTAGCAAGCAATCTTTGCCTTTTATCTATTTGTCTGTCGGTTCTTCAATACGTGTTCGAATAGTACAGTGTTGAGGTGATTACACGTGACATGTTTAGGAGTACCTCCGCTTGTCGAGCGCTATAATATAGCATGTTATATCACCCATACATTGACGACGGAGATGAGATGGCGATAAGATTGCATTATCAGACACAAACAATACATCTCATTGCAGCGCTGGCATGTACAGGTTTTTACCTAGTAAATACTTGAGGCATTTACAGGTATGAGTTATGGCACGCCCCTTATGTGACCTCATTTAATGTTTGAACAAGTCAAAGGTCGTTGGTAAATTTTGCAATTTTAGTTGCAATGTCAACTTCCGATGTCGATATCAACTATGCAGCGAAAACAAACTATAACTGAATAAAAATTCATTCTCTCACAAAATCGGCATTATTGTTTGTTTTCATTTCTTAACAACTTATTTTTTTATAAATGTCCAATGTTAGTTTTTCCTTTTAATTTATACAAACTACATAAACAAATATACAAATGTATGCTTCTTTGCTGTGTACTTTGTAAATAAATCCATAAGGCATATGTATATCTCAACCAAGCAGAGAAAACAAGTCATAACATTTGGGGTTTTTTTTCTTCAGTTCTGTTACATAATTCGATTCCCGGGTTGCGCCACTATGTTTAAGAGGTTGGTAACCTCCTGCTTCCATGTCGAGATATAACTGAAAAATTGTTGAAAGCGACGTAAAACACCAAATCAACCAACCAACCAACTGTTACATAAATTTATGTTGGTTTTAATGATTAATGAAGATCCTAGTTATGTTCCTGGTCTGTTGTGATGTATGATTAATAAAGACCCTAGTTATGTTCCTGGTCTGTAGTGATGTATGATTAATGAAGATCCTAGTTAACTTCTTGGTCTGTAGTGATGTATGATTAATGAAGACTTTAGTTATGTTCCTGGTCTGTAGTGATATATGATTAATGAAGACTTTAGTTATGTTCCTGGTCTGTAATAATGCAGGATTAATGAAGATCCTAGTTTTGTTCCTGGTCTGTAGTGATGTACAATCTTTTACTTATAGCATTGCCGTTCTGGCTTTCCCCAGGGCATGGTATATGGGATAGCACGGGGGCTGTTGGGAGGAAAACTCTTTGACAAAGAGAAGTTTTAGTAAGTTACACAAAATGAAAAAAAAAGTATTCTAGTGATTTAGAATGATATGATGTATTGTTTTATCTTTCAATTCAAAAATAAAATTTCTGAAAAAGTGTACTCTCATTTTAGAACAATCTGATAATTTCTCGTGTGCTCAGATGAGCACAATATAGACCCATTTTGTTTTATTTTCACTTAAGATTACTGTTATATACTGTTGAACACAATGTTTTAGTAGTACTTGTCTTTCTGTACAAGCGACCTAAGCTGAATTCTGGATTGCGACGCTATTAAAATCGTGTCAACTGCAAAGCAAACAATTTATTTGTCTACAATGGAGACTGGCAGTGAAATTGATCAGATTGGATTCCTTTATCCTTACCAGATATCATTTCTCAAGTTATATACATATACACCCCGATATATATATATATATATATATATATATATATATATATATATATATATATATATATATATATATATATATATATATATATGTGTGTGTGTGTGTGTGTGTGTGTGTGTGTGTGTGTGTGTGTGTGTGTGTGTGTGTTTTCAGTGTCTGGTAAAATGTTCCAACTTTGGCTAAGCGATTACAAGTTCTGTTTTACTAAGCTTTAAGCAGCCTTCTTCGGCTAATCAGTCAGAAAGCAACATAATGTCACTACATCAATTATCCAATTATATGGGCTGTGACTTGGACTCGTAGCACGATATCTAACAAACGACTCCTTGAAAACAAATTGCAGAGGAAGCCAGCAGAAAACTGTAATGGAGACCAAATAGAATTCTGTTCTTAAACTTTCTAACAGGATATCCGTGCTGTATATGACACTCAAAGACTGTGTTATGGGCCACTCGTGCCATATAGTAAGGTATGAGGAGAATTTTAGGAAGATATTCCATATATGTTCCATTCTGTGTGAATTATCATAAAGCTGTATGAGTGAAGTAGTGTGAATCGATCTCACATAATACAAAATAATAATAATAATAAATAGATAAATTAAAAACAAAAAAAGGAGAAAAGAAAAAAATATGCTCCCGATCCGGGGGGGGGGGGGGGGGGGCAAAAAAATAATGAATAATAAATAAATGAATGAATAAAGCAAAGACACGTCTATATTTCCCGAAGGCACAGTCCCTCTTCAAGTCGCATTGTTTGTAAACAAATACTTATCGTTGGAGTCATGCGTATTTATGAGGAGAGCAGTTCCGATAACTGTGTGCACGTTGTCTTCTGGGTAATTCTAAGACGCCTTCAAAGATTCACAAACTTGGTATGTAAAAGAATAATATTTATGGCAAAAGGCAAAATAATAGTGCTGAAATATGTTTTTGGATAAAACTAATCGCAATACATGTATGAAGAATTCAAACTCAAGTCATACATGTACTTGCATGCGGTATTAGAGGACATTCGTACAGATTTTGTATTGAATTTAGAATCGTGTCTTTCTTTTATCATTATAAATTCTATTTGTCCACGCTTTTTGCTCCTACCTTATCCCACCTCTGGCTCCTCTAGGGGTGCTAACCGGTATCTCCATTGTGTCTAGTTTAATGGATGTTCCTTATGACCACCGCATGGTATCTTATTGACCACCCCTTTGTATCTTATTGACCAACACTTGGTATCTTATTGACCACCCCTTTGTATCTTACTGACCACCACTTGGTATCTTATTGACCACCCTTTGGTATCATATTGACCACCCCTTGGTATCTTATTGACCACCGCATGGTATCTTATTGACCACCACTTGGTATCTTATTGACCACTGCATGGTATCTTATTGGCCACCCCTTGGTATCTTATTGACCACCGCATTGAATCTTATTGACCACCACTTGGTATTTTATTGACCACCCCTTGGTAGATATTGACCACCACTTGGTATCTTATTGACCACCCCTTTGTATCTTATTGACCACCCCTTGGTATCTTATTGACCACCCCTTTGTATCTTACTGACCACCACTTGGTATCTTATTGACCACCCTTTGGTATCATATTGACCACCCCTTGGTATCTTATTGACCACCGCATGGTATCTTATTGACCACCACTTGGTATCTTATTGACCACCACTTGATATGTTATTGGCCACCCTTGGTATCTTATTGACCATGGCGTGGTATCTTATTGGCCATCCCTTAGTATCTTATTGACCACCGCATGGTATCTTATTGACCACCACTTGGTATCTTATTGACCACCCCTTGGTATCTTATTGACCACTGCATGGTATCTTATTGACCACTGCATGGTATCTTATTGACCACCGCATGGTATCTTATTGACCACCACTTGGTATCTTATTGACCAACACTTGGTATCTTATTGACCACTGCATGGTATCTTATTGACCACCGCATGGTATCTTATTGACCACCACTTGGTATCTTATTGACCAACACTTGGTATCTTATTGACCACCACTTGGTATCTAATTGACCACCCCTTGGTATCTTATTGACCACTCCTTGGTATCTTATTGACCACCGCATGGTATTTTAATGACCACCACTTGGTATCTTATTGACCACCGCATGGTATTTATTGACCACCACTTGGTATCTTACTGTTCATCGCAAGTATTCGGATCATACAGCTTTAATGCAAGTCCGAGTCAACTTCAAACTCTCCGGATAAAATTTTATAAAAAGCATGTAAGATGTCTTAATGACAGATGTTTGTTTTAACACCACTCGTCAATCATATCGAATTAGCAGAATAATTGTAGAGGAGTCAATCAGGAAGTCTTTATCTCCTTGTGTGACTTTGTCTGTCCCTGTCATTGTAGTAATAGATTGCTAGCCGCTGTTTCATTATACTGCGGAATCAACTCGTGTCATCTTTGATTACTGTAAATCATGAAGGACCTGCAAATCTCTGAGAAATTTGATTAATATAAACATAATGTTTGCGTATATTGATCACTTGAGGCTTTGGGGTTTGCAGATAATGTCGAGGGATAATATTATGCTAGATTCTCGTCACACTTTTCAATTCCGTATGCCGGGTGTTACTGCCACGGTGTTATCAATTATTTCTAACAACATACCAACATATGTGTCTTGTTTCTTAGAAGTATATCTGTTGTATTCGATCACAATAAATAAATAAACAAATAAATAAAATAAAATAAAGAATAAAATATAATAATTAATAATTATAATACAAGAAAAAAAATAAATAAAAAGTAAAAAAGGAGGTGGATTGACTTGATATTGGTGTGTAAAATATAGAACAATATGATATATTGTATTTAAGGTTCATATACATGTTCTAAATGTCTTTTTATTTACATATTAAGATAATAGCATTTTCAGAGTATCATAATTGTCCTTGTTAGTTTCCCTGAGTAAGGCGACCATTGTCATTGGTTGTGGTCCGAGGGACACCAACAGTGAAGACCATTCTCACAAATCATCAGAAATATCCTGGACACCTGGATAAATACGGCATAATATTCAAAATCACAAATCTTCAACTAAAAAGTGTTGAATTAATGACCCCCTTGGTACGTGATCAGTCCCCAATGGGGCCAACGATGATAAAGTACATGTATTTAGTCTTTTAATATTTTTATGTTTATACATCGAAAAGCACTGAAAATATTTTTAGTAAGAACATGAGGTCTTTTGTTAAAATTGTGTAATTCATAGCCTCCGGAATAGGTTTTCTACTCCTAGGGCAGTGTCAGTGTAATAATAATAATAATAATAATAATAATAATAATAATAATAATAATAATAATAATAATAATAATGATGATGATGATAATAATAATAATAATAGATATAATAATAATGATGATGATGATGATAATAAAAACTAATCCGGTAACCACACTCGTGTGTTGTGAGTGTTTAGCGAGCCGCGTCGAATGTCCGAGGAAATAATGTCAGAGTCCTAGTGTCGGTGTCGGTTGCGTAGAAAAAACTTTAACCTGGCTTATAACTTTTGAAGCAAGAGGGGTAGAAATTTGATACTTCATACATGGATACATTGTGGAAGGAACTTTCATTTGGAAGCATGACCTTTTGACCTTAACCATGGAGTTTGACCTACTTTTCAAAAACTTTAACATTGGCTATAACTTTTGAACCAAGAGGGGTAGGGCTTTGAACTTCATACATGGATACCTGGTTGAAGACCCTTTTATTTGGGATTATGACCTTCGACCTTGTGACCTAGACTTTAAAGTTTGACATTCTTTAAAAAACTTTAACCTCGGCTATAACTTTTGAACCAAGTGGATGGGCTTTGAAATTTTACACATGGGTACCTTGTGGAAGACCTTTTCATTTGCGATCACGATCTTTGACCTTTTGACCTTGACCTTGCAGTTTGACCTACTTCTCAAAAACTTATCTATAACTTTGAACGAGAAGGGATATGACATTGAAACTTCACACATGGATACCTTGTAAAAGGCCGCTTCATTTGGGACCATGGTCTTTAACATTGTGACCTTGACCTTGGAGTTTGACCTGCTTTTCAAAAGCTTTAACATTGGCTACAATATTTGAACATAGAGGGGTAATGCTTTGAAACTTCACACATGGATTCCTTTTGACAAGAAATTTCATTTGGTACCATAACTTTTGATCTTGGACTAACTTCAACCTGAGCTATATCTTTTAAACAAATAGAGCTAAGGCTTTGATACTTCACTCATAGACTCCTTGTGACAAGAAATTTTATTTGGTACCATGGTCTTTGACCTTGTGAACGTGATCTTGGAGTTTTATCTACTTTTCAAAAACTTTTATCTGGTCTTTTGCTATTGAAGGAGAAAACAGAAGACATCTGACAAAGCTGTATGACACAAATCACAAAGGACATGCACACAGAATATGATAATAGTAGAATATACTCGGAAAAACGATATTACAAAAATATTCGATTGTGCTGCCGTTACGATACCGACTTAGGACGGTCAATTTAAGTAACAAACGTCACTCAATTGGTGTGGTTGACCGGTTTACAGGCGCCCACCTTCCCACTCACCGCAAAAGCAGCACGATCAAAGGACACACATTTAAAAAATTATAAATGATCCTCCATATAGAGCACAAGGATCAACAGGTTTCTCAAGAGGTCATAAAAATTTTATTACACATGAAACGTTTATAGAATGATATGTTGCTATCAAAAATATGTAAGGCGACATCAACATAAGTAAACCGTGCTCTGCCCGTCTGTAAGCGAAATCAGGTCCTTGATCAATAGGAGTCCCGACTAACAGTCAGAGGGGAGGAGGATTAGGACCTTGTCTCCTCTGGAAAGGTTTGGACAAGGCCCGTCATAGAGTCCCTACCGCCCTGGTAGTCAGCGTGCAACACTCAAATAAAAGTCTGTACTGGGTTGTAGAGGGACCTAAAACAAGACCTATGGTCAGCGATGATCTCGGAGTCATACTGTCGATGTCGATAGGGATTTCACTTGTAGATTCATTGTGACCAGAGCTTTCATCTGGTTAACTTTTGACCTTTACCTTGGACTTGACTTTGAATTAAAAGAACATTACAAATTCATGCTTTCCCTTTGATAATGCCCCGCCGGCGAGCTATATTGTTTTCAGTTCACAGATTTTTATGACCACAACGTTCATTTGTTACCATCACTTTTAATCTTGTGACATTCACTTTGGACTCTCTTCAAAAACTTTAACTTTGGCTATATCTTTTTAACCATGGGAGATTCATGGATGCTATCTCTTTTGACCTGGTGACCCTAACCTTGAACTTTGACTTACTTTTCAAAACACATCACAGACATAAATCTTTATTTTCCCTTAGATGATTATGACCTGCACCGGCAAGCTATGTTGTCGTCTGACAACTCTTGTTTAATCTGTTGTGCTAGATATATTGAATAGACCTTTTCCCAATATTAAGGTGGATAACGTGATAAAGATATTGTCACATGATAACGAAATAAACTCAAAAAACTGTGGCACACAAACATAGTCGATGACGAAACTTCTCAGCAAGTTAATACAGTTTGCGAGTCAAAGGAAAATATTCCAAAAAAGGTTGTAGGAACAGACCTACGAGGTTGTAATGTTTTAATCACCGACGGACCCTGCTAAACGTCAATTTTTAGAACTTTGTAGTTTTTAATTATCATTTATTTGTTGCCGATCGGTGCATCTGTGTTTAACAAACAGATCTTCTGTACATATTATGTTTCAGTGTCCTTTTCCTATTTATTTGATACCAAACACGGCATCTCAATACTCAGATTCAAAACACGGCATCAATACTCAAATTTAAAACTAAGTGAGAACCTTATACATAATTCAAATATGTCAGCTATCAAAGCTCATTTTCATCAATGAATTGTTTGTTGCTACTCTGATTTTATTAAAATTTACTACAACATAACCGTCTTACAAAACATTTGCAAAAATATGATTCAGGAGTTTTTTAGCAAAAAAAAAAAAACCCATGGGGAATTTCCTGATTTGATTGTTGTTTGTTACATTTATATTGCTCGATAAATATTACAAATGTGCCATCCATGTCTTATTTATGGATTGAATACCTTAATTTCCTTTAAATTCTATTATCTTGATATAAGAATGGACAAAATCACAGTATTTTGCACAAACATATAGATACAGGTGCGTTGGCAATTCTCACTGCGCTATGAGGCATGCTTACAATGTAATTTCAAACATCGTATCTTTTTTTTTCATAGCCAACATGGGTGATCATATTTAAATGGTAGATCGTATTACGTATACGAAATGAAAATTAAATCGAAAGAAAAAAAAAATGAAAACTTCAATGACAATTTTGGCAAAATATTTAGCATGAGATAATACTATTTTAACAACTGCTAAAACTTTTAATTTTATTTTGAAATTCTCGTGGAGAAAATGTATTAATGTAGGATTTGTTTTTCTGGATCAACAAATACAATGTGTTTTACTTCAATGATTCTGTAGAATGAACTGAAGCATTCTTTATCTGTTTAATTGAGGAATTAAGTAAAATCTTTCAACAAGAACTTGGTCTCATTGCTATTTTAGTAATAGAGAAATAGAGGGAACATGTGTTTGTGTTACCATGGACGCGAACCCGTGACCCAAACCCAAACTACAAATATACTTGTTGCTTTGATGAAAGGTTATCCATTTGACATAAGAAATGGAATATACTATTCAAGGATATTTTCCAAGGATATTGATGCGCATGTAAGGGACCTAATATCGGACAAACCGTCTTTTGTTGGAATTTTCAAGATGACGTTCATGCTTGGATTTTGACGTCACAGTGATATTTTGTCCGGTATACAACGATTTATTTTCCTCAAATGTCAAACTGTTCAGTGCAAAAAATGATTGTATTCTGGTCATTTACAGTTGGGCAAGTCCGACATTTCATTATGACGTTACATGCATGGCACTTTCAATTCCGCTGATTGTCATTTTTTAAATTGAAATGGAGATCTGTTTTACCTCTTACATTATATAAAATCAGGAAAAGATCCATTCTGATGACTCATTTTCCCAAAAGAAATCTCTTTATAGTCATTGTTTGGGAATTTGATTTTTTTTTTCATAAACTGAATGTTCTCCAACGCTAGACCTTTCCTTTATAACAGCATCATAGACAGTCTTTCGTCAATTATGTATTCCCATTCATCAAATAGATTTTGTTCTGGTCAATATGCCGTCTCCAGGCTTGTCAGTAAAACCAGTTGTTACAAGTACATTCAGCAATTACTTTTGGTCAGTCTATAAGGAAAATGTAATTGAATTTTTCTCCGTCTTCATGAAGTCTGGAACTCAAATAAAACGATATTATTCGCTCATCATTCTAGGAACGATTCTGACACCTCTCTAGTCTGAGAAGGTAGAAATGGTCATCAGTGACAGTTATTGCATCGGAAGTGTCAAATCGATTACAATGCTATTCAAACAATCCTATTTCGACGTAAATGACTTTATTTAATTGGTAAAAGAAGAGTATGGTAATGATTGCGTTCTATCGTTTGTGACGTACTCTGCTTTGATCAGCGACTTATCAACAGATTACTTCAATGAGTAGTTGAATTTTATGATAAGAAAATTGTAGTCCATAGAATCTAGATTTATGTCGGCTTATTTTTAAATTCTGTTTATATGGCAGAAATAGACATTGTACATATATCTCTTTAACTTGATTTAAAAAAATGTCTATAAAACAATTAGCAACTTTTACAAAATAAATGTAACCTTGTTCTAGATCTTAATTATGGTACAGCATTCTGCCTAAAAGACGTACCTATGAGTTACAATCATATTATAAACTCGTAATTGTATTCCGAAAATATTTCTATATAAAATTCTCTTTCTAAACACCTGTTTAACGTATAAAAGTAATTCAATAGTTCTAACTGAAAATTACTGTATTATTAATAATATTGATAATCTAATTTTCTTTGTATTGTTTTGTATATTATATATGTATTGGTGTTTTTTTTTTCTCTATACTGTAATTGCAGTTTGAGAATAAAATTTGTGTTGTCTGTCTTGTACTTATCCATCACAGCGAGTGCCTCTTGTAGTACGGACACTATTACATGTTGTATAGGAATGTCACTATTACATGTTGTATAGGAATGTCACTATTTGTCGTTACGATTAGTGATACATTCTATTTCAGATCTATTAAGCATCAGTTTCCTGTATGAAATATCAAAATATACAAGAAAAGGATACAAGTCACCTACATACATGTGTATTTATATATGTCCAAAATGGTTTTTTGTATTCCCCATAATTTAAAGGTAACGATAAATACATGAATAACGCTTATTTTATTATAATCGGTTGTAGGAGCTCTACAGAGCTCAAGTTATGTTGTTTTGTTGTACATTTGTGCCGACTATGAATAAAATTTACTTGCTTATTTAGAAGCTGAATGTTGACCAATCTTTATTTAATTGACGTCAGGCAAAAACCAATTAAAACAAAGATAAAAAAAACCCAGGATGTTATTCATACATATGGAAAACCATGGAAACGAGAGGCTTAAAAATGAAATGAAATTAATATCATTCAAAATTTTACTATATTAAGATTTATTTCCGTATCGATGACAGATACAAGGATTCCTTCTGTCTCTAGGTACTTTCATATTCCACAACAATAGTCTGTTCTTCCCAGCAAATTATATTGGGAGCAAAAATAATTGACGATGATTGCTTATTGTCATCAGAACTAACGTACTTAAACAGACAAAATTCCCAGTAAATGATGGCTTTGTTTTCACTATATCACATGATAGATAAGGGTTCACAAGAAGGACCGATAGCTATGATTTACCGCTTCTGTAGTTGGCACTAATGGAACCTACTCTGCTCCCAGAGCAATTGTGAAAGAGACCATGTGACGGAACGCCCATGTAAAGGCAGTAATTCTTGATTTCACTTCTGTAGTCCTATAAATACGAAAGGTACACTTAGAGTATCAATGTCCTGTACATATATCATAAGTATTTCTCATAATAGGCAGTTAGTATTTCTAAATATTTAACATCTGTCAAAGTCATGCCGGGAGTCGAACATGGGACTATTCGGTCACGATCCCAACGTGTCATCCACCGAGTTACATCGGCACATCCATAATGAAATGATAGTTTGTAGTATATTCATTTTATCATTATCTTGGTAATATTAAGGTGTTGTTTGTAAGCTCTTGGTAATATCAAATTGGAATTGTCGTGTATACTCTGGCATTGTTAATTTTATACAGTGCAATATGTATTGTTCGAAAAAATGCAAGATACAAACAACAGCATGTAATATAGAAAGTGGATACATGGATACAAGAAGGAAAGTTGTTCATATCTGGGCCGGTGTCCTGATACTTTAAGTGAAATCTGTCTTTCTCTGTCCCCATCTGGTGGTAATCGGACTAGCAATACGGCTTACATGTGAAATATGGCTTTGTTGTATAGATATCGCGGTGTACTGAAATAAGTGTAAACATCTTAATTCGCCCTAGCAGTGGCTTTGGCAACACGTTGTGCTTCGAGGTAGTAGCAGAACAGCTGAATCTGACAGATGTAGGCTGTTTTTGACAATTTTCTCGGTATCTGGCGCATCATTAACCCCCAGCTACTACTGTGAGAAACAATTAAACGCAAGATCATATTCATTAACAGAACATAAATCACGTGAGGACAGCGGCGGTCGCATTGTTGCAACGTACTTCTTTGAAATATTTATGAAATGACTGTAAAAAAAATCTATCGATGTATAGACAAAAACCGAGGCACAAACTTCGCTTCGCTGATTATATAGTTTTGCCTCGGTGTTTGTCTATACATCGAAAGACAGACTCTTTTTTACAGTCATTTCTTAAAATCTATTAACAGGTATTTCAAAGTAAAGTTTTTTTTCAAGAACGATAAACTCTTTTATTTGATACTGATAAATCAAAATTTCACGGATCAATCTTACATTAGCCAATAAGAATCACGATCTGATGGTGGTCCCTTCAATAATAAAGATAGTATATATACGAGATAGAAAAAAATAACCATGAAATGAAAGAAAAAGCAATAATGATTTTGAAATTTTTATAAATATATTTAATGGAATTTAAAACCAACTTCTTACTCGGTCTAAAACATTACTCGATATATATATATATATATAATATATATATATATATATATATATATATGTATATATATATATATATATATATATATATATATATATATATATATATATATATATATATATATATATATGTGTGTGTGTGTGTGTGTGTGTGTGTGTGTGTGTGTGTGTTACCTCGAAGGGACATTGTCTATACAGAAATAGATTAAATTTCGCTCCATGCGTTTGTAAATACGTTATACTGTCAATTTGGAAATAATTATATATAAATATATATATATATATATATATATATATATATATATATATATATATATATATATATATATATATATATATGTATATATTCTTCCATAAGACTTGGAGTTGATTTGGTTTAGCTGGTGTTTTTATGTGATGTAATAGTCAACATATATTGAATGGGGATATATATATATATATAGTACAGGTATTAGCTTAGGCAGAATCATAGCACAGGTATCAGTTAAGGCAGAATCATAGTACAGGCATCACCCACAGGTATCACTGGGTTAAGGCAGAATAATAGTACAGACATCATCCATATGTATCAGTTAAGGCAAAATCATAGTACAGGCATTACCTATATCTATCAGCTAAGGCAGAATCATAGTACAGGCATTACCTACAGGTATCAGTTAAGGCATGAAACATAGTACAGGCATCACCTACAGATATCAGCTAAGGCAGAATCATAGAACATGCATCACCTACAGGTAACAGTTAAAGCAGAATCATAGTACAGGTATCACCTACAGGTTTCAGCTAAGGCAGAATTATAGTACATGTATTACCTACAGGTATTAATGAGTTAAGGCAGAATCATAGTACAGGCATAAACTACATGTATCAGTAAAGGCCGAATCATAGTACAGGCATCACTTACATGTGTCAGCTAAGGCAGAATCATTGTACAGGCATCAACTGCTGGTATCAGCTAAAGCAGAATCATAGCACAGGCATCACCTACAGGTATCAGTTAAGGCGGAATCATAGTACAGGCATCACCTACAGGTATCAGCTAAGGCAGAATCATAGTACATGCATCACCTACAGGTATCAGTTAAGGCAGAATCATAATACAGGCATCACCTACAGGTATCAGTTAAGGCAGAATCATAGTACAGGCATCACCTACAGGTTTCAGTTAAGGCAGAATCATAGTACAGGCATCACCTACAGGTATCAGTTAAGGCAGAATCATAGTACAGGCATCACCTACATGTTTCCGTTAAGGCAGAATCATAGTACAGGCATCACCTACATGTTTCCGTTAAGGCAGAATCATAGTACAGGCATCCCTACAGGTATCAGCTAAGGCAGAATCATAGTACATGCATCACCTACATGTATCAGTTAAGGCAGAATCACAGTACAGGCATCACCTACATGTTTCAGTTAAGGCAGAATCATACTACAGGCATCACCTATGGGTATCACTGAGTTAAGGCAGAATCATAGTACAGGCATCACCTACAGATATCAGCTAAGGCAGAATCATAGTACAGGCATCACCTACAGGTATCAATTAAAGCAGAATCATTGTACGTGCATCACCTACAGGTATCAGTTAAGGCAAAATCATAGTACAGGCATCACATACATGTATCAGCTAAGGCAGAATCATCATACAGGCATCAACTGCTGGTATCAGCTAAAGCAGAATCATAGCACAGACACCACTTACAGGTATCAGTTAAGGCGGCTTCATTGTACCGGCCTCACCTTCATGTAGCAGTTAAAGCATAATCATGGTACAGGCATCACTTACAGTCATCAGTTAAGGCAGAATCATAGTACAGACATCACCTACAGATATCAGTTAAGGCAGAATCATAGTACAGGCATCACCTACATGTTTCAGCTAAGGCAGAATTAGATTACAGGAATTACTTACAGGTATCAGTTAAGGCAGAATCATAGTACAGGCAACACCTACAGGTATCAGCTAAGGCAGAATCATAGTACAGGCAACACCTACAGGTATCAGCTAAGGCAGAATCATAGTACAGGCATCACCACGTATCAATTAAAGCAGAATCATAGTACAGGCGTCACTTACAGGTATCAGTAAAGGCAGAATCATAGTACAGGCATCACCTACGGTATCAGTTAAAGCAGAATCATCGTACAGGCATCACCTACAGTCATCAGTTAAGGCAGAATCATACTACAGGCATCACCTACATGTATCACTGAGGTAAGGCAGAATCATAGTACAGACATCACCTACAGGTATCAGCTAAGGCAGAATTATAGTACAGGCATCACCTACAGTCATCAGTTAAGGCAGAATCATAGTACAAGCATCACCTACAGGTATCAGCTAAGGCAGAATTATAGTACAGGCATCACCTACAGGTATCATTTAAGGTAGAATCATGGTACAGGCATCACCTACTGGTATCACTGAGTTAAGACAGAATCATAGAAAAGGCATCACCTACAAGTATCAGTTAAGGCAGAATCATAGTACATGCATCACCTACAAGTATCAGTAAAGGCAGAATCATAGTAAAGGCATCAATAACATGTTTCAGCTAAGGCAGAATCATAGTACATGTATCACCTACGGGTATCAGCTAAGGCAGAATCATAGTACAGACATCACCTACAGGTATCAGTTAAGGCAGAATCATAGTACAGGCATCACCTACAGGTATCCGTTAAGGCAGAATCATACTACAGGCATCACCTACGGGTTTCACTGAGTTAAGGCAGAATCATAGTACAGGCATCACCTACAGGTATCAGTTAAGATAGAATCATAATACAGGCATCACCTACAGGTATCAGTTAAAGCAGAATCATAGTACAGACATCACCTACAGGTATCAGCTAAGGCAGAATCATAGTACAGGCATCATCTACAGGTATCAGTTAAGGCATGAATCATAGTACAGGCATCACCTACAGGTATCAGCTAGGCAGAATCATAGTACATGCATCACCCACAGGTATCATTTAAGGCAGAATCATAGTACAGGCATCACCTACAGATATCAGCTAAGGCAGAATTATAGTACAGGCATCACTTACATGTTTCATCTAAGGCAGTATCATATTACAGGCATCACCTACGGGTATCAGTTAAAGCAGAATCATTGGACAGGCATCACCTACAGGTATCAGTAAAGGCAGAATCATAGTGCAGGCATCACTAACATGTTTCAGCTAAGGCAGAATCATAGTACAGGTATCACCTACGGGTATCAGTTAAGGCAGAATCATCGTTCAGGCACCACCTACAGTCATCAGTTAAGGCAGAATCATAGTACATGCATCACCTACAGGTATCAGCTAAGGCAGAATCATAGTACAGACATCACCTACAGGTATCAGTTAAGGCAGAATCATAGTACAGGCATCACCTACAGGTATCAGTTAAGGCAGAATCATGATACAGGCATCACCTACAGGTATCAGCTAAGGCAGAATCATAGTACAGGCATCACCTACACGTATCAATTAAAGCAGAATCTTAGTACAGGCACCACTTACATGTATCAGTAAAGACAGAATCATAGTACAGGCATCACCTACGATATCAGTTAAAGCAGAATCATTGTACAGGCATCACCTACAGGTATCAGTAAAGGCAGAATCATAGTACAGGCATCGCTAACATGTTTCAGCTAAGGCAGAATCATAGTACGGGTATCACCTATAGGTATCAGTTAAAGCAGAATCATCGTACAGGCATCACCTACAGTCATCAATTAAGGCAGAATCATAGTACATGCATCACCTACAGGTATCACTGAGTTAAGGCAGAATCATAGTACAGGCATAACCTACAGTCATCAGTTAAGGCAGAATCATAGTACAGGCATCACCTACAGGTATCACTGAGTTAAGGCAGAATCATAGTACAGGCATAACCTACAGTCATCAGTTAAGGCAGAATCATAGTACAGGCATCACCTACAGGTATCAGCTAAGGCAGAATCATAGTACATGCATCACCTACAGGTATCAGTTAAGGCAGAATCATCGTACAGAATGATGGTAAAGACTTCACCTTAATTATCAGATAAAGACAGAGCCATCGAACAAGCACAATCACCTACAGATGTCAAATAAAGCAGAATCATCGAACAGGCATAAATTTCCTGTATCGATTAAGGCAGAATCTTACATGTATCTACTGGTGTCATTGAAGGCAGAATCATCGTACAGACATGTTATTCAGGTACTAGATAAAGAAGAATCATGGTACAGACATCACCTTCAGGTATTCTGTTAGGACATATTAATCGTAAAGGCATCACCTACAGGTATCCGATAAGACAGAATTATCGTAGAAGTATGTATCAGATAAAACAGAATCACCGTACAGACATCACCTTTATGTATTGTCAAAGCAGAATCATCGTACAGGCATCTACAGTTTAGGCAAAATCATTGTACAGGCATCACCTAAATATATCATTAAGGCAGAATTATCGTACAAGCACCACCTACAAGTGTCTTTTAAGGAAGAGTCATCGTACAGACATCACCTGACGGTATCAGTTAAGGCAGAATGATGGTATAAGCCTCTACTACAAGTGTTAGTTAATGAAGAATCACTGTACAGACATCATCTACAGGTATGGGTTAAGACAGAATCACTGTACAGACATCACTTGACGTTATCAGACAAGGCAGAATGATCATATAGGCCTCTAATACAGGTGTTAGTTAATGCAGAATCACTGTACAGACATCATCTACAGGTATGGGTTAAGACAGAATCACTGTACAGGCATCACTTGACGTTATCAGACAAGGCAGAATGATCGTATAGGCCTCTACTACAGGTGTTAGTTAATACAGAATCACTGTACAGACATCATCTACAGGTATGGGTTAAGACAGAATCACTGTACATGCATCACTTGACGTTATCAGACAAGGCAGAATGATCGTATAGGCCTCTACTACAGGTGTTAGTTAATGCAGAATCGCTGTACAGACATCATCTACAGGTATGGGTTAAGACAGAATCACTGTACAGGCATCACTTGACGTTATCAGACAAGGCAGAATGATCGTATAGGCCTCTACTACAGGTGTTAGTTAATGCAGAATCGCTGTACAGACATCATTTACAGGTATGGGTTAAGACAGAATCACTGTACAGGCATCACCTAAAGATTCTGACATGAATTTACCTACAGATGTGCTTTTAGTCAGTTAAACTAGGTCCTGCGTCTAGATAGTTGAAAAGCCAAAGAGTAAACATTTATGTAAGAATATATGAACATTTACGTTTCCCGAAAAACCATTCACTGAAAAGAAAGTAGAAATTTGATTCAGCTGTGTGAGAATGTGGCTACGGAAATGCAGAGAATAAAAGAATATACACATAAAATGCATCACATCTTTTCATTCCATTGTATAATATGTCATACCACGACAATAAATGCTAGAGATGCATTTAAATAAATAGAAACTATTGATAAAACTGAACGTTTATAAAAACACAGCGAAATGCACTCTTTCGGTTTCATATTTGAAGTAGCCAGTCATCTGCATGATACCGGTTGTCCGATTTCTATCTGAAAATAGTAAACAGGCTTTGTTTTTCAATCATTCAATAAATTGCTGTGTTTTCTTTAAAGAGAGACGTGCTTCATTGCATTTTATGATTAGTCGAAACCTAAGCGAATATTTCCACAAAGAATTTAAATGAAACGAGTTCTAGTGTCCTTGCAGTAAAATAATTATTTCGAAAGAGGAATTCCCGGACACGTGACCATACACTATAATTAGATCTTTATAAATGCAACCTACGCATGTCTTATATCGATTTATATAATGATATCTGCACTGGGCATTTGTAGGAATATAACAGAGAATCTCGAAAGATTTAAAATGTCTTGAGGAACATTGAATGTGTTTGTCGGATGAGTCATTTAATCCGAAATGGAGACTGGGTGCATTGAGATCTATGAGTCTTGGTTTTCATTATTTCCATCACTCTATGTTTAGACTACTACATCAGTTCATTGACAGCTTTTGACAGCGTGAATTCTACATGATTGAATCATTTGTTTTAAAAGATAATTGACAACGATATGATATGTCTGAAATGTTCAAGTGAAAGCCAATAACAAATAAGTATAATTAGAAGCCATGTACATGTATATGCATATTTTTCCTCCTCCCCCTTTTCCCCCTCTCTTTTCCGTCATTTTCTTTCAAAGACATACCCTAGTGTTATTTATATGTCGCTATATTATGCTATTACAAATTTTGTTCCACATTGAGCTTCAGTGTCTCGGAATTTAGTGTTCCATTCACCAGTATAGAATCTTGAAAATAACTCCTTACTAAAACCTCGGCAAAATGTAATTGGTCTTCATCGTACTTAAAACTACATTGTAATTACCAGCTCTTCCAAATGGATAATGATTTCGACACAATGAAGTTCTATTGTAGCTAAATTTGATTTAAACCTTATTTTTGATCAATTTCTTGTCGACAACATGTATATGAACTTAAATACTTTGTCAGGAGATGACTTACTATGAGGTTATCAGTCTTGTTGTCAGATTCTAAATCTGTGAATATTTGTATTTGTGAATTATACTAAATAAATACTGTTGTCTGAAACAAGGAAATGGAGACTCTATGCCATCATTGTTAAGCCGATGAAGGAGTAGTTTTGTATCAAGTACATGTTGTATACCAAAATATCTGTTATAAACAAGCATCATATACCCGTTTAAAGCAAGGAGTATGAAGGAACTTTATACCTGAAAGGCATTACAAATCATGAGCTCATATGAAGTCACACACAAGGATGCAGATCCACACATAGCTAGACATATGACGTCAAAATCTCGACAAATACATATTTGTAATACAAGAATTTATATTAATAAAGCCATAGCCACTGTTTCGTATGAAAGTGTACAGTGAAAATATTGTTATATCATTGTACAGTAAATAACCTGGTTAAAATCAGGATACAGCGACCTATAATCAGGATACAGTGACCTATAATCAGGATAAAGTGACCTATAATTAGGATAGGATGACCCATAATCAGGATACAGTGACCTACATGTATAATCAGAATACAGTGACCTATAATCAGGATACAGTGACCTATAATCAGGATACAGTGACCTATAATTATAATACAGTGACCTATAATCAGGATACAGTGACCTGTAATCAGAATACAGTGACCTATAGTTAGGATACAGTGACCTATAATCAGGATACAGTGACCTGTAATCAGGATACAGTGACCTATAATCAGGATACAGTGACCGTAATCAGGATACAGTGACCTATAATCAGGATACAGTGACCTGTAATCAGAATAAAGTGACCTATAATTAGGATAGGATGACCCTTAATCAGGATACAGTGACCTATAATCAGGATTCAGTGACAAATAATAAGGATACAATGATCTATAACCAGCAGTCCAACTACTGTATGTACTGTAACACCTTTTTTCCCCATTTGAATCGGGGCTCTCGTTGAATATGCCAGTTGGTTAGAAGATACCTGACCATGGGTCTCCCGATGAATGAGCTGGGTGATTAGAGAATTTTTGACTTGGTGCTCTCGATGAATTTGCCAGGTGATTAATGATACTTGATTTTGGGGCTCACGATGAATGTGCCGGGTGATTAGAAGATACTTGATTTTGGGTTCACGATGAATGTGCCGGATGATTAAAAGATACTTGACTGGGGTTCACGATGAATGAGTCGGGTGATTAGAAGATACTGGACTTTGGGGGTCTCGGTGAATGAGCCGGGTGATTCGAGGATGCTTGACTTTGGGGCTCACGATGAATGTGCCGGGTGATTAGAGGATACTTGACTTTGGGGCTCACGATGAATGTGCCGGGTGATTAGAAGATACTGGTTTTTGGGGGTGTCGGTGAATGAGCCGGGTGATTCGAGGATGCTTGACTTTGGGGCTCACGACGTATGAGCTGGATGATTAGAGGATGCTTGACTTTGGGGCTCACGACGTATGAGCCGGGTGATTAGAGGATGCTTGACTTTGGGGCTCACGATGTATGAGCCGGGTGATTAGAGGATGCTTGACTTTGGGGCTCACGATGAATGTATCGGGTGTTCAGAGGATACTTAATTGGGGATGATAACGAATTTCTTTGCGTCATATCCAGACAAAATCTGGAAACATGGATACTTGTCGAAAAGGGAAGATGCTGGCTACTGGTAAAATGATTGTAATTATTGGTGTCTGGATGGTAATTTTGGTTCATTGCTTCCTATCTGGACCAAATTTGGAATAACAAGTACTTATCTGGGATCAAAAGTCAGGAGCCCTACTGTTAAAAATGATGGCATTTATTGGTTTCCTGATAAATAATCAAGTTTCTTGTCTTTTTTCTAAACCAAATTTGGATATATGAATACTTATTAAAACTTTAAGATGTACATGTATATTGATTCGGGGTTTTAAAAAGGTAAAAATTCAACCTTAAGGTTACCACTGGTATAAAAAAATTCAGACTGAAATGGTTTGTTTCCAGATGATAAATCAAGTACAATGCAACCTATACAAACAATATTTTATAATATTAGATATTATCAAAAGCTGAGGACGCCTCCTGGTTTGGGACCCATAGGTTAACAAACAAGATTATAACTGGTAGTACTGTATGGGAGTTATAGCTCTGGAAACTTAGTATTAAAACTTTAGTTAGTAAGGAGACGACCATTTGATTCTGAGGGGAGGGGGCTGGCACTTTTTGGAAATAAATACTTTGACCCTGAACATGCTGGAAATAAAAAATTGGGCTTTGACTTGAACGAAAATAATTATCCTGGCTGTAAGCATGTACATATACCAGATCATGTGAATATAAAGCTGAATATTCTATAGAGCACGTAGAATTTTACCTGGCTGACTTCGCTCGCTAGATCACTACCCACATTATATTATAGTGTAGTTTATTTGTATGACTCATATTTTAGCAGAATTTATAACATTGGACGATTCATGCTGTTCAAGATGTTCAGCAAGATTTAATAGAAATGTCGCTTTTTAATAAATACATGTATATTTGCATGCTCGTTTGGAGGGACAGACTGGGGGCAAGGGCTCTACCATCTGCTTTCTGAGAGATTTTCATTCATCAGGTTCTTGTTCGGAATAATGTCGTTCACATCCCTTTGCCGCCAATTTCCACTCCCTTTTCCCGACTCCCTCTCGTGTTGTCTACCCCTCATTGGTACGCCAAGCATATCGATATGTTAACGTTAAAACGAATGGCCAAAATGGGTCGTAATTGATTTTGTTTCATCTCTCACCTGAGCACATATGCAAAGCCGATGTTCAAATTAAATCATGTGTATTTCAAAATTTATGATGGTCATATTTGTTGACAAGATTTCATTTCTTCTAAGTTTCATTCAAATCAGTACAAAAAGACATTTGTCAAATGATTTTAACTCATTTATTCAATTGTAACATAAAACAAGCATAACTTTAAAATGAAAACAGAAGTAAAACAAACAAAAACGTATATTTTCACTTAACATGCATGATAACAAAGTTAAGAAGAGACCTAAGTGGACTTATATCGTTCACCTGAGACATAGAAAACATTGCACAATGATACTGAACAATAAACCATTTTGATAACTTCTCAACCATGACTGATGATGAAAAACTTCTAAAACTGTGTTCACATGTTAAGTGGATTCCTGTACTTTCCAAATACAATGTATACTAAATCAGCTGTTGTAATAAAATCTCAGTAGGGCGGTCATGGACTACTCCATAGATCGCTTTTTAACATCTTTTCGCGATTTGTATATGTATGAATATCTCTATTCGTGACTGATAAGCCAATTGGCTGGGATATTTGTATTTTGTACATTATTTATGTTTAACTTGTGTGTATTAAATACATGTACTACTTCCTGTCACGTTATTATTATTATTAGTATTATTATATTATCATAATTATTATTATTGTTATTATTATTATTATTATTATTATTATTATTATTATTATTATTATTATTATTATTATTATTATATTTTTATTATTATTATTATGCTTGTAGATGGCCATAAGGGGATGACCATTTGATTCTGAGAAGGGGAGGGCTTTTTGGAAATAAATATTCAGACCCTGAAAATGCTGGAAATAAAAAATCTGGCTTTGACTGAAATGAAAAGAAATATTCTGGCTACTAGCATTTACCAGATCATGCAAATATAAAGCTGCATATTCCAAAGAAAATACGTAGATTTTTTTTTCCGGCGGGCGAAATTGCTCCCTTTACTATAATGTATAGTAGTTTAACCGTATAACTCATATTTCAGCGGAATATATAGCACTGGACAAATTGTACTATTCACTATGTTCAACAAAACGTAGTAGAATTGTTGCTTTTTCAAAAAAATATTTGCATGTCCATTTTGAGGGGCAGACAGGGGACAAGGGCCTTACCATCTGCTTTCTGAGAGATTTCATGTTCAGATTCTTGTTTGGAATAGTGTCCTTCGCGTCCCCTTGCCGCCAGTTTTCAATCCTTTTCCTCGACGTCCTCTTGTGTTTTTCTGCCCCTCATCTATATGCTAGACACATCGATATTTTAACGTTAAAACGAGTGGCCACAAGGGGTCTTAATTAAATTTGTTCCATCTCTCACCTGAGTGCATATGCAAAGTTGATGTGTATATTAAATCATGTGCATTTCAAAATTTATGGTGGCCATATTCATTCCTTTTAAGTTTCATTAAAATCAGTGCAACAGGACATTCGTTAAATGATTTTAACACATTTATTCAAATTTAAAATAAACACAAACATATTTTTAAAATTAAAACAAAGGTTAAACCAACAAAAACGTGTATCGTCACTTAACATACATGATATCAGAATTTAAAAATTATCTTAACAAAGATCGTAGACCCCCTCCTCCTTACTTTATGTCAGCCTCAATACAAAACCAAATCATTCATGCAAGACTCCGAACTGAATGCAGCTCATTAAAAGCACATCTTTATAAACGAAATATAATTGATAACCCCCTATGTGAATGTGGAAGAATTGAAAATACTAAACATTACCTTCTTGAATGTCCTCTTTATGCTGAAATCCGTTCACAAACAATCAGTCTACTACATGATAAAAACATCCATACGCTTCTATACGGAAACGCATTATCCCGTAATAACACAAATGAATATACCTTTCGCGTAGTTCACGAGTTTTTAAAAAGTCCAAGCGTTTTACTTGACTATCCATACATATATCCTTTGCATTATATCAATGGTTGTTTCTGTTTTTCCATAGCAATGGTTTTTCAGAATTCGTGAAATTTTCATTGTTGATAAATACTTTGTCAATTTAAAATTTAAAACTAGTTCCTTCAAATCAGTCTGCTATAGATATTATCGATCTTCCAGGTGTCTCATAACTGCTTAACTTTACAATATACTAGTATCCATTATTATTTTCTTGTACATATTTATATTATTGTTTGTATATAAAATTTGTCATCAACTGTAAATATTTTATCTCCAACTTGTGTATGTCTCCGTAGTAACTTATCTACTGCGTTCATCATATTAAGAGAAATGAATTAATATAAGTACTAAGCTACTTGTTTTCAAATCTCTTATGTTATATTATATTTTGCATATTGTAACGTGTACATTCAATGGAAATAAAAGTTTAAATCAACATACATGATAACAAAAGTAAAAAGAGTCCCAAATAGGCCAATATTGTTCACCTTGGACATAGAAAACATTTCCCAATGATGTTGAACAATGATTGTAGATGGCCAGTCTTTAGTGTGTTTAAAACTTTTTAAACATCTAAAATTGTACAGGACCTTTGCTTAATATCTACCAAGTTTTCTTAGATTCAGTCTAGAAGTAGAGAAGAAAAAGTTGAAAATGTGAAAAATCAATATATCAAAAATATCTATGGAAATCTTTTTGAATTAAAACGACATAGTTCAAATTAAGTCAAACGAATAAGATATATTCATTCGGACAGGAATCCAAAACAACAACACCACCTTCAATAGTGATAAAGGAAATCCCCCCCCCCTGGAACTGAGAGACTGGAAGAGACTATACACTTCACCATAAAAACTATAGTATAAAGAAAGACCTACATGTATGCGATTAAAGTAGTGCGTGCATGTTTTTGTTTACTTTACATTAGCATGTGTTTTGTTAATGGTATATATTTACCTGGACTGAAAAACAAGTTTATAAGTCCTTGATATTTACAATGCAATTCTAACCAGTAGTTAAAGACAACAAAAATGTCAAGAACATAAAATAATTTATCTCACGATATCAAGTAAATAAAACATTCCCTCATTCAAAGATCTGGAAATAAATAATCTGATTCGACCAAATTTGCCAACCCCTCAGAATCAAAAGGGACTGTGACTGCTGTAAAGTAAACCCAAAGCAGGAACATATGTTTTACAAGCATGCTGTACATTTCAAAGTCCAAAATTGTTCTTAAAGTTTCCCGAGAAACTGAGAAAGTACATAAACTGATAAATGGAATTTGTATCACAATTATGTATATTGTGATATAATGACATATTATAATACACAAATTATAATGACATAATTATACACATAATAAGAATAATTATTATCATTTATAATGTTTTCGGAGAGTGTGTTTATATATTAATATATTATGCATATTATTATGAGGAATAAGGAACATCTCTACTTTTAATTTGAAGCAAACTGTGGACAGAGCAATTTACAGTAAATTTTTCTGATTTCTTTTTTTTTTTTTTTTTGGATTGTATCAGCACTACTAATGGAGTAGACAACCATCAGAAATAAAATTAGAACTTTAGACTTACACTTTGAATGCTCACGAGAGAAGTTTACCTCTTATCTCAATTTTTGACAGTATATACCACAAATTTAAACAGTCAGCAGTATGAAAAATTTATTAAAAGCATAGTACAAACGTGTCTTAAAAATTAATGAGCTAGTAGATCTACATTCTATTTTATCACGTGTACAGTACATTATACATGTATTGGATTGCGTATACTTAGTACTGTACATTGCACTGACATTTATCCTGTCTTATTTAATATATCTGTGGGTTCGTTTTATTTGATTTATAATAATAATAATAATAATAAAAATAAATAAATAAATAAAATAAATAAGTAAAATCTCCCGGCTCGCAATATAGGAAATGATAATTTTTTCGGAAGCAATCATTTGATTTTTATTGGGGAGGAAGATTTTTCAGAAAAAAATCCAGCTCGCAAGATATGAAAAAATAAACTTTTCTGCCCTAAGGGCCAGTAATAAAATAATCCGGGCAGGGGCTCTGTGAAAATGGAAGTGATGTGTAGCCCAAAGGCTTCCGATAGTTTCTTTTTTGGTACATATATGTATATGTGGTATTTTGATTGCAAAATGTTTTTGTACTACAACCCCCCCCCCCCCCCCCCCTCTATTTCATGAATAAGGGGCCTAAACAAAATTATCCGGCTCTGAATATTGGGCAAAAGAAAACTCCCGGCTCTGAAAATAGACACACACACACACACACACACACACACACACACATAATAATAATAATAATAATAATAATAATAATAATAAAAATCTGGCATTCAGAATTCTTCCAGACCCGTCTAAAATCCAATGATTGCTCCCTTATTTTATTTTGAGGATCTTCCCCTATCAGGGGTACAAACTACATTTGAAAGTTTCTTTTATCATTCAGTATTATGTTAGAAACGTAGACAATGGTAATACATCATGTTGTACTGGAACTTAAATAACATTTTGGTATGTTCCTTGCTTGTTAAATCTTATCTTATATGTCAAAACAACGGCTTGTCTTCTCATCATTTCTAATGCAGCTGTCGTAAAATATTCTATGTAGAGTTCCTAAACATGTGCATATATCTACTTTTATTTTTTACGTTAAATCAACAAGTGTACTTCTAGAATTTTAGGGTAATGATAATATTCATTCACACATCAATTCTTTGCAAGATTTTTGGAACGATCTTGTTGCTATTTTATTTTTATATGTCATGATATATGATACATATACATACGTACCAGATTTTTTCTTCTTCCAGCTATTCATGCCATGTACAATCCGAGACCAATGTTCAACAGAACCGACAGGAACGTGACATATCACACGGGAGATACAGCAGTACTACCATGCTCTGTACGAAATTTGGGTACCAAGGAGGTGAGTGTCCTGAATCACGTCTACCATATGTAGATCAGTACTACCATGCTCTGTACGAGATTTGGGTACCAAGGAGGTGAGTGTCCTGAATCACGTCTACCATATGTAGATCAGTTCTACCATGCTCTGTACGAGATTTGGGTACCAAGGAGGTGAGTGTCCTGAATCACGTCTGCCATATGTAGATCAGTACTACATGTACCATGCTCTGTACGAGATTTGGGTACCAAGGAGGTGAGTGTCCTGAATCACGTCTGCCATATGTAGATCATTACTACCATGCTCTGTACGAGATTTGGGTACCAAGGAAGTGAGTGTCCTGTATCACGTCTGCCATATTTAGATCAGTACAGCCATTCTCTGCGCGAGAGTTGGATACCAAGAAGGTGAGTTTCCTGTGTCACATCTGAAATTATACATTTTTTATGAACGTTTATGACCGTGTAATGAGCTGGCATTAACACCAGGAAGGCGATTTTATGAGGTCTCAAGTCTCTTAGTAGTTGAACAGTCTTAGCGAACACATCTTATCTTATAAAAACAAGACTCAACTTTCCACTTAATACACCCATGTCGAAAACGATACTGGAGTCCTCCGGTTTACAATGAATCACTTTTCTGTCCTTAATGTGGGTAGCTATTGTTGGTTTATATTATTTGTGTTGTTCTGTTTCTATGATTAAGCAATACATTACCTGTATGTGTAGTTTTGTTTGGTAGAATGTTATTTATAGTTTTTCATATATGTGAGAGCACCCTCGCCCCTTTTCTTTATACAGGCATATAAAGGTATATGTGTTTATACATGTGTGTATTTAGGATCATCTTGTCTATATAGAGAAGGATAGAAGGAGTTATTGATTGCAAAACATTGTATTTCTTTCATGTTCTCCGTAGACGAAAAGAGAAGAATGATCAATGGATAATCCCCGGAGAGCATTCCTTGATATGCGTTTATAGCCATTTGGCTCTCTTTCTTGAATTGGTTCTCCAATGAATGGAGTGCCACGATGTCATATGTCACAAATGATAGTACTTCTTGTTGATTCTTTAAATTTTCTTAGTCTTAAGGCATTGGAATATCAATGCATATTTCGTCTCTCGCTTTTTGGTTTTCAAGGAATCATTACTTGTCCCTATTTGTTTCCTATTTTGTATTACCGCTTAACGACTTAACAATCTTAATTCTGTGTAGTGTTAGGATTATCCCTATTTGTGTCCTATTTTGTATTACCACTTACTGGCGTTACCTCTGTGTAGTGTAAAGATCATGCCTATTTGTTTCCTATTTTGTATTACCGACCTTACTTCTGTGTAGTGTTAGGATTGTCCATATTTGTCTCCCATTTTGTATTACCGCTTACCGACCTAACTTCTGTGTGGTGTTATGGTTATCTCTGTTTGTGTCCTATTTTGTATTACCGACCTTACATCTGTGTAGTGTTAGGATTGTCCATATTTGTCTGCCATTTTGTATTACCGCTTACCGGCCTTACATCTGTGCAGTGTTAGGACTATCCCTATTTGTCTCCTATTTTGTATTACCGGCCTTACCTTTGTGTAGTGTAAAGATTATCCCTATTTGTCTCCTATTTTGTATTACCGACCTTACTTCTGTGTAGTGTTAGGATTGTCCCTATTTGTCCCCTATTTTGTATTACCGGCCTTACATCTGTGCAGTGTTAGGACTATCTATATTTGTCTCCTATTTTGTATTACCGCTTACTGGCCTTACCTCTGTGTAGTGTTAGGATTGTCCATATTTGTCTCCTATTTTGTATTACCGGCCTTACTTCTGTGCAGTGTTAGGACTATCTATATTTGTCTCCTATTTTGTATTACCGGCCTTACTTCTGTGTAGTGTTAGGACTATCCTTATTTGTCTCCTATTTTGTATTACCGGCCTTACTTCTGTGTAGTGTTAGGATTGTCCATATTTGTCTCCTATTTTGTATTACCGGCCTTACTTCTGTGTAGGTTTAGGATTGTCCCTATTTGTATTACTGCTCACCGACATTCCGTGTAATGTTAAGATTTGTTTCCAATTAATATTACCATATACCGACATTGCTTTCGTGTAATGTTCCAGTCGGAATTTAACTTATAATAATGTTTCATGATAACATTGTGTACTTTAAATACATGCGTTATTGCAGTATTTAGCATACATGTATATTTGCTACATTTACTTCATTATTTAGTAAATCTTGCAAAATTTACTCCAAACAACAAGGTACGATAAAGATGGTAGTAACACGTCTTTCAGATTTATTGAAGTGAAAGAAAAACCATAATACCCAAATTATACTGTGCACTGGTCATTATACTGTACACTGGTCAGTTATACTGTACACTGGTCAATTATACTTCAGTCATGGTGTACAAAACATTGAGAATAAGGAGATATAGTCGTTGATAATGTGTGTACGATCATTGATTATAGAGATACATAGGTTTGTTGTTATTACAAAGTTTTATGTAGATGGTGCAGCTGTTTCAATAGATTTGTTACCGCCTATAGCTACGTTATCATTCACCTGCTCCTTTGTTGTAAGCCATTGGCTTTTTATTCCTATTCACCAAACGTTTGCGTTCTTTACGTTTGGAGAGAAAAGAAATTTAATAATACTTGTCTATTTAATTACATACGCATTCAGTGAACTATTTTCTTGATTTTTCCTACGTATTTTAATTCAGTATCGTGTGGAGAGACCATTTTACTTGAACCACAGATATAACATAACGATGCAAATACATGTAAATATCTTTTTTTTCAATTTGAAACATGTATTAGTGTAAGGAAAGCTTTTGCGTATTTTTTTATTTTTGGTCATAAACAACACCAAAGAATGTTAGTAGACAAAGTATTTTAATACTCATGTAAATAAGCTGTATTACAGGTTTATACCTAATCTTTATAGATGCTGGTAAATGATCTTCGTTATATATACATCAGAAATCAGACACCATATAGATACATGTTCTGTGTTATATCTATCCCAGATATCAGACACAACACACCATATAGACAAGTGTTCTGTGTTATATCTATCCCAGATACAAGGCGCCAACACACCATATAGACAAATGTTCTGTGTTTTTTTCTATACCAGATACAAGGCACCAACACACCATATAGACAAGTGTTCTATGTCATATCTATCCCAGATACAAGGCACCAACACACCATATAGACAAGTGTTCTGTGTTATATCTATCCCAGATACAAGGCACCAACAGACCATATAGACAAGTGCTCTGTGTTATATCTATCCCAGATACAAGGCACCAACACACCATATAGACAAGTGTTCTGTGCTATATCTGTCTCAGATATCGGACACCAACACACTATATAGACAAGTGTTCTGTGTTATATCTATCCCAGATACCAGGCACTAACACACCATATAGACAAGTGTTCTGTGTAATATCTATCACAGATCAGACACCAACACACCATATAGACAAGTGTTCTGTGTTATATCTATCCCAGATATCAGACACCAACACACCATATAAACAAGTGTTCTGTGTTATATCTATCCCAGATACCAGGCGCCAACACACCATTTAGACAAGTGTTTTGTGTTATATCTATCCCAGATATCAGACACCAACACACCGTATAGACAAGTGTTTTGTGTTATATCTTTCCCAGATATCATGCACCAACACACCATATAGACAATTGTTGTGTTATATCTATCCCAGATATCAGACACCAACACACCATATAGACAAGTGTTCTGTGTTATATCTATCACAGATCAGACACCAACACACCATATAGACAAGTGTTCTGTGTTATATCTATCCCAGATATCAGACACCAACACACCATATAAACAAGTGTTCTGTGTTATATCTATCCCAGATACCAGGCGCCAACACACCATTTAGACAAGTGTTTTGTGTTATATCTATCCCAGATATCAGACACCAACACACCGTATAGACAAGTGTTTTGTGTTATATCTTTCCCAGATATCATGCACCAACACACCATATAGACAATTGTTGTGTTATATCTATCCCAGATATCAGACACCAACACACCATATAGACAAGTGTTCTGTGTTACATCTATCCCAGATATCAGACACCAACACATCATATAGACAAGTGTTTTATGTTATATCTATCCCAAATACCAGACACCAAACACCATATGAACAATTGTTCTGTGTTATATCTTTCCCATATATCAGGCACCGACATACCATATAGACAAATCTCTTGTGTGTTATATCTATCCCAGACACCAGACACCAAACACCATATGAACAAGTGTTCTGTGTTATATGTATCCCAGATACCAGGCAAACGCACACCATTTAGACGAGTGTTCTGCGTTATATCTGTCCCAGATACCAGGCACCAACACACCATATAGAGTGTTTTGTGTTATATCTTTCCCAGATATCATGCACCAACACACCATATAGACAATTGTTGTGTTATATCTATCCAGATATCAGACATCAACACACCATATAGACACGTGTCCTGTGTAATATCTATCACAGATCAGACACCAACACACCATATAGATAAATGTTCTATGTTATACATGTATCTATCCCAGATATCATGCACCAACACACCATATAGACAAGTGTTCTGTGATGTATCTGTTCCAGATATCAGACACCAACATACCATATAGACAAGTGTTCTGTGATATATCTGTTCCAGATATCAGACACCAATATACCATATAGACAAGTGTTCTATGTTATATCTATCCCTTATACCAAACACTAAACACAATATGAACAAGTATTCTGTGTTATATCTATCCCAGATACCAGGCAAAAGCACACCATTTAGACGAGTGTTCTGCGTTATATCTATCCCAGATACCAGACACCAACACACCATATAGACAAGTGTTCTATATTATATCTATCCCAGATATCAGACACCTACACATCATATAGACAAGTGTTCTATATTATATCTATCCCAGATATCAGACACCTACACACCATATGGACAAATCTTCTGTGTTATATCTTTCCCATATATCAGGCACCGACATACCATATAGATAAGTGTTCTCTGTTACATCTATTCCAGAGATCAGACACCAACACACCATATAGACAAGCGTTTGGTGCAATATCTGTACCAGACATCAATCACTTAGACACTACATAAAGACTAGCGTTCTGTGTAATATCTATACCGATATCAGGTACCAAGACTCACCATAGAATAGTGTTCTGTGTAATATGTTTATCATATATTAGGCACCAAACCACCATATAGAAAAGAGTTTTGTGTAATATCAACCATCAAGACATCTAAGACATCAGTTCTATATACTAAAGATACCCGACATGAGGCACCAAGACATCATATAGACAATTGTTTTGTGCAATATCTGTAACAGAGACCAAACACAAGACACCAGATAGACAAGGAGTCTACATAAATCTATACAAGATATCAGGTATCAAAACCCATATATACAAAGTGTTCTATGTATTATATTTAAACCAGTCATCAGACACCAAGACATAATGTTGCTAAGTTACACAAAGTATTTGTATTATATCTAAACCAGATATCAGACACCAAGATACCAATAACCAATACAGAAGTTCTTTGTGTAATCGGATATCAGGTACCAAAACCTCATAGACAAGTGTTCTGTGTAAATTCTATATTAAGTATCAGGCAACAGGACACCATTTACATGATTTGTGTGTGTATATAGACCTATCCTGTGTCGGTTGCTATTTTCTATACCCAATTGATGTATACATGACGTAAAATATAAAGACATAATAAATCGTTCAATCTCTTACAAGGTCTATGTAAACTGTCTTAACATTATCTATTTGTTTGAAGAAATCGCTAGTCAGCGGTGATAATTGATTATTTGATGTTATTATACCCGCAAACAAAGTTTTTTTCGGGGGTATATAGGAATCACCCTGCCTATCTGTCTGTCCACCAAACCTTGTCCGGACCATAACTTCTCACCCTGTGCATGGATTTCAGTAATATTTTACAGAATAGTTGCTTAGGGTCCAAGGGTGCGTCATGACCTTAAGTCAAGGTCATAGGTCAACGGTCAAGGTCATGATAGACACAATAAGTAAAACCATGTCCGGGCCATAACTTCTTCCTCTGTACACGGATTTCAATAATATTTCACAGAACAGTTGCTTCGGGTCCAAGGGTGTGACCTTAAATCAAGGTCATAGGTCAAAGGTCAAGGTCATAATAGACACAATAAGTAAAACCTTGTACAGGCCGTAACTTCCCACCCTGTGCACAGATTTCAATTATATTTCACAGAACTGTTGCTTAGGATCCAAGAGTGTGTCATAATTTTAAACCAAGGTTATAGATCAAAGGTCAAGGTAATAAAAGACACAATTGCTATAACCTTGTCCGGGCTGTAACTTCTTTCTCTGTACACGGATTTCAATAATCTGTCACAGAATTGTTGCTTAGGATCCAAGATTGTGTCATGATTTGAAACAAGGTAATAAGTAAAAGGTCAAGGTCATAATAGACAGAATAAGTGAAACATTGTTTTGACAATAACTCCTCACCCTGTACACAGATTTCAATAATATTTTACAGAAATTGTGCTTAGAAAACAAGGGTGTGTCAAAATCTTGAACCAAGGTCATAGGTCAAAGTCATAATAGACAGAATAGGTAAACCTTTTCCGGGTCATAACTTCTCACGCTGATAACAGATTTCAATAATATTTCACAGAATTGTTGCTTAAGATCCAAGGGTGTGTCAGAACCTTGCACCGAGGTCATAGATCAAGGTCATAATAGACACAATAAGTAAAACTCTCTGGGACATAACTTCTTCCCCTGCGCACAGATTTCAATAATATTTTACAAAATCTTTGCTTAGGATCCAAGGATGTGTCATGTCCTTGCTTCAAGGTCATAGGTCAAAGGGCAAGGTCATAATAGACACAATTGGTATAACCTTTTTCGGGCCATAACTTCTTCTCCTGTGCACAGATATCAATAATATTTCACAGAATTGTTGCTTAGGATCCAAGGGTGTGTCATGTCCTTGATTCAAGGTCATAGGTCAAGGTCACAATGGGTAAAAACTTGTTATACTTGTTCTATGAATGCCTCATGGGTTGTCATAAAGGGATGAATTATTGCATGTCTCCACTTTGTTGCCGCTGGGGAGTATTTGTCCCGTTAGGACAGCTCTAGTTTGTTCTGTTCTACCAACAAAGAAGTCATTTGTTTTTATATCAATCATTGTATATATTAAATGCTGAGAAGAGCTTTTGATATATATATACGGAAATACCTTTAAAACAAGGTTGTTTAAGTATTAGCAATGAAAAGCAACACATTATTATGCCCACGGCGCAGGAACATCGAGCTGAAAGAAAATGACCTCAGAATATAATCGTCACGATATATATCACTTGGTGTCCTTTAGTATTAAGAAAGTGGCGAATAAGTTGTGATATTGCCACAAACAATCACTTAATCTTCCACATTGGATTACTTCTACAGCTTATTCGTTTTGTTATTCCAATAAAACGTCGTATAAAAGAAAATCAAATTTGGGATTTGGCGAAACGATGGTCAATGATATTGGCGTTATCGGTTTGGAAGTAGATACGTGGATCACAACGAGTTCTAAAATTGATCAGTTTGTGTCTCTACAGAATAATAATGGACAATTTTGTGTATACATGTACATGAAAGGTTTCCTTCTATCGCGTTGCACTAAAATTGATGAAAGGCAAATAATTGCTTTGTTTATACTTATGATTGAATATAGTTTGTTGAATGTAGGTCTCAATATATCACACACATCAAAAAGTTTCCACAACCTACGATAAACACATGCCCCACACTGATACTAATGCATACACAAAACACAATGTGACTTGTTGACTTATTGACAATGTGACATGGCTGTCAAGTAAAACTAGAACAATGTTACACAAATCGGCCAGTCAACACCTTATACATAATTACGCCTAGTATTGCACAATTGTCGATTTGATTCTTCTTGAGGTTATACAGCCCAGATATGAGACTGTTGTGGATTTGCAGTATTATTAGTTGGCCGACCTCGTATAGTTTGGGACCGGAAAATGTGGTTTATTTTTTCCAATTTTGTTCATTAAAAACATTCATTTAGATTTCCTTGTTTCCATTTTAGTTAGTCGTTATTGTATGCCGTCAATATTTTCAATTTTTCCCGATGTTTTTTCAATAAATGTTTTGTCTTATATCTGTTTCTTCGTGATACCATAATACTTTTGGATGGTAATTTGTCAACATTGAACATATATGTCCATTTACTGACATTGTTTTTACAGTGCATGTAAATTAGAAGGTGTAGCCCAAACTGAATTATAATCAAACATTTCCAGAACATTTTACATGTTTAAACCTTTGTCAATTTTAAGTTTTGTTTCATGTTAAGGTTGTTTTGGACACTATGATGTAATTATATTTCCCAGTTAAGGCTGTTTTGGACGCAGTGATGTAGTTATGTTTCCCTGTTAAGGCTGTTTTGGACACTATATTGTAGTTGTTCCCCTTTTAAGGCTGTTTTCGACACTATCATGTAGTTATCTCTTCCTGTTAGGGCTGTTTTAGACACTCTTTCGTAGTAATGTTTCCCTATTAAGGCTGTTTTGGACATTATCAAGTAGTTATGTCTCCCTGTTAAGGCTGTTTTGGACACTATCATGTAGTTATGTCTCCCTGTTAAGGCTGTTTTGGACACTATCATGTAGTTATGTCTACCTATTTAGGCTGTTCTGGACACTATCATGTATTTATGTCTACCCGGTAAGGCTGTTTTGGACACTATCATGTAGTTATGTCTCCCTGTTAACGCTGTTCTGGATGCAATCATGCCGTTCTGTTTCTCTGTTTAGGCTGTTCTGGACACTATCATGTAGTTATGTCTCCCTTCTAAGGCTGTTTTGGACACTACCATGTAGTTATGTCTCCCTGTTAAGGCTGTTCTGGACACAATCATGTTGTTATGTTTTCCAATTAAAGCTGTTTTAGACACTGTCGTGTAATTATGTCTCCTTGTTAAGATTGCTCTGGACACATCCCTGTAGTTATGTTTCCCTGTTAAGGTTGTTTTGGACACTGTCATGTAGTTACATGTATGTTTAAATAGTTGGGATTCCTATGGGTACTAACTGCGCGCCTCTGATTTATTTCTTTATTGTTATGAGAGGGATTTTATGGTTTCTATTCAAAAATCAAAACGTTTCGACCTCATTGACAAATTTAATAATACTTGCAGATATCTGGATGACATTTTGGTTATCGACAACCCTGAATTCGAACATTTTATATCAGAAATATACCCACCAGAGCTCAAATTGAATAAAGCTAATACTTGAGATAAATCTACACCTTTCTTAGATTTGAACATCAAAATTATCAACCACCTAATATATACTAATATTTATGATAAACGTGAGGATTTTGGATTTCCTATTGTAAATTTTCCTTACTTGGATGGCGATGTCCCTCGACTCCCATCATATGGTATCTATATATCTCAATTAGTTCGATTTGTCAGAGGCTGCACCGATGTTTTGGACTTTCATAAACGAAATTTACAAATTACTACTAAACTTTTAACTCATGGTTACAGATATCACAAGCTTAGAAAAACATTCGGCAAATTCTTTAGATCTTATTCAGAACTTCTATCTAAATTTGAAAAATTTCATTTCAACACTATGTATCCAATGGAATTTCCCATCCTAATTTTTACGGTGATCTCGTATATAAACTAAAGAAAGTAAAAGGCTCCGATAACGTTATTTTATCACATCATAAAATAGTCAAATGTCTTCTAAATAGACAATATGACATTGAGATCATCAAAAAGACTATAGGTCTTGTATTTGACCCCTCTACAGCCTTATGCAGACTTTTACTTGAACATTGCACGCTGACTAACAAGGCGGTGGGGACTATATGGCGGGCCTTGTCCAAACCTCTTTCAGAGGAGACATGGTCCTGAACCTCGTCCCTCTGACTGTTAGTCGGGACTCCTACAGATCTAGGGTCTTGGCTCGCTTTCAGACTGGTAGAGCATGGTTTATCATGTTGATGTCGCATATATTTTTATATCATTAGGTGTTTTACAATACATGTACCTTACGTGTTTATATTTTTATGACCTCTCAATATGCGATACCTGATGACCCTTGTTCTTTACATGGAGGATTATTTATAAATTTTTAAATATACGTCCTTTGATTGTTCTGCTGTTACAGTGAGTGGGAAGGTGGGCCCGTAAACCGGTTAACCACACCATTTGTTTGGCTGTTGTCAAATTAAATGACCGTCCTAAGTCGGTATCGTAATTGCACTACAATCAAATATTTTTTGTAATGTGTTATATGTGCTAGTATATTATTGATATTCATGTATTGTATAGCTCCATGGTGACTTCTGCCACATAACTGAGCCAGTAACTCCTCTTTTTCTTCCCTGTTAAGGCTGTTCTAGTCACTGCTATGTAGTTCTGTTTCCAAGTGGAGGTTATTCTTGACACTTTCATGTAGTCATGTTTCACTGTTAAGGCTGCTCTGGACACTATCATGTAGTCATGTCTTCCTGTTAAAGCTATTTTGGACACTATCGTGTAGGTCCGTTTCCCTGTTAAGGCTGTTCCATCATATAGGTGTGTTTCCCTGTTATGTCTTATTTGGACACTGTCATGTAGTTATGTCTCACTGTTAAAGCTGTTTTGGCCACTATCATGTAGTTATTTTTCCCTGTTAAGGCTGTCCTGGACACAATCATGTAGTTATGTTTCCCAATTTAAGCTGTTTTGGACACTGTCATATAATTATTTCTTCCTGTTAAGACTGATCTGGACACTCCATGTAGTTATGTTCCCCTGGTAAGACTGTTCTGGACACTGCCATGTAGTTTTGTTACCCTGTTAAGGCTGTTTTGCACATTGCCATGTAGTTCTGTCTCTCTGTTAAGGCTGTTCTGGACACTGTCCTGTAGTTATGTTTCTGAGTGAAGGCTGTTCTGTACACTGCCCTGTAGTTATGTTTCCCCGATAAGACTGTTCTGGACACTGTCATGTAGTCCTGTCTCCCTGTTAAGACTGTTCTGGACACTGCCATGTAGTTCTGTTTCCCTGTTAATGCTGCCCCTTAATCTGAAATAACGTCAACTTACAATGATGTGAGAGAAATACACAAAATATACATGTAAATTGGAAATGTTAATAAAACTTATTAAAAGTTATTTAAGAGAGTAATAATTACACCTGCAGGTGGTTGGATAACGATGTAATAACATGTCGAGTTCTTTAGCTTAATTTCCGATTTATCACTCATAATCAAATAGTTAATTAAAAAGTATTCAAATGAAATGCAATTCCCATTTAATACAACTACACTAATTTAATTAAGTGAAAAATAACAACAAAGACGCATTGCAATGTTGTATGACAATGCTGCTTAAGTAAAGAACGACAATATATGGAATGGTACATTCTTTTGAACTGCTTCAGCACTCTGTATCATTCCTCATCCTATCACCTAGCTATTGATATTGTTGTTCTTGAATTTAAATAAAAGGAAATGTAATATCCCCAGACTTTGATGTTGTTGTCAGCGTAATGAAATCTGTCAGATTTTGATGACGTGTATTTAATGATACAAGGGAAGACGACCTTTAGACCTACCGCAATGCTTTGAAGCACTATCCACACACATGCTATTAGGACAGGGGATATTGTTTCTCAGCTTCGACGGTAAATATGAAGCAATAGAAATTGATTGGGCGCCGACATTGAATGCAGTTCATAACTTTGTTATTTTGTTATATAATACCGCTCACTGGCTACTGAGCTCTTCAAGTCAGTCATTTATTAGGGGATTTGAGTTTGATGAATATTCCTACATTGCGTGATAGTTGCTGTACATCACTAATTATATCTTCATAAACGTAAAGAACTCATTTTTGTCTTGGATATTTTCTATCATTTATGTTTTGTAAGAACCTTCCTTCCACACCCTGATGTTATTCAAACATTTGATACAAATTTTTGAAAATGTCAAAATTGATATCAAAGTATAAAAGCTAATTGACCTATATAATATAGTATATTTATATTAATATATTATATACTTCATGTTATACTTAACTGACACTTGAAGGTAAGTTATTAAGTTTACTTTGGAGTTAAAGTACAATGTTAACTGACTATTATATATAAATAACTCTGCTATTGAAAGGCTCTGGGCTCCGAATATCAACCAGTAGTAAGTTCTGCCAAGGGTGTCATAGCAATACATAAAACAAACTTAATGTGATGAAGCAAATATTACTATTTAATTAAACCATACGTTCTTATTATGCTTCTGTGATTGTTAGCAATGTTTATTATACACTTTATTCTTTACATACAATGTTAGTTGACGTCTCATATATGCAGTTTGGATATGTTTTAGTCGTCTGTATTTGTGAATATTTATCGCTAGTACAACTAGCCAAAAAGCAAAAGCAGAAATCTCTCGGGCCCGTTGTCTTATATCAAAATTCAGGGTCCATCTGTACATATAATTCTGTGAATCTTAAATTAAGAAATAATATTTGGGAATGAAATAATGTAGTGTCTTTGTGCTTTATATGTTTGTCTAAGTTGTCTTCATTTTCTACAGGTATTTCTTCGGAGATCCAAGGTCCATAGTACTCCCAGGTGTTTCACTGATTCTATTTGTGCTTTATACATATATATATATATATATATATATATATATATATATATATATATATATATATATATATATATATATATATATATGTGTGTGTGTGTGGGTGTGGGTGTGGGTGTGTGTGTGTCTTCATAAATTCTTACGGACGAATCTGTGGAAATCCAAAGTTTTAAAGAGCAAATATTTTATCTGTGGAAATCCAAAGTATAAAAATTTAAAGAGCAAATATTATATACATATATATATAATATTTGCTCTTTATATTTCTATGCTTTGGATTTTCATACATTCTTCCTTAAGAATAAAGGGAGACACTATATATCTATATATATCGCGTAAGCGGAAAATTCTGGGTTCGATTCTCGGGTCCGGCCACAATTTTTCACCCTGCCTGGTACACTTGTATACAGGCAATCTCCTACCTCCTACAAAAGAACATGTTACTTACCTGATTATAGCAATATCTTTCCAAATAAGATTTATAATTTCTACTAGCCTATTAGCAGCAGTTTCTTCTGAAAACACGACATTTCGTCATTTGTGTATAGAGTATGAAATCAGATCTCGCCGAATGCGACTTTGCTCATTCGTGACGAGGTTGCACCATGTTTTCTTTACAAAAATATGTCAGCTGCTGAAGTGTCACGAATGCAAAGTCGTGTTCTGCGAAATCTGACGTCATACTGTAGTTAAATGTTCATTTATTGGATTATAGGCTGCAAGTTCGCTTATTAGTCACCAGAGGCTTGTACATCCCGATACCGGCTGGTATCGCTAAAATTCCAACTTTTGATGAACAAGGTCTCTCTGACCCTCTCCCACAAACCGCCGATATCAAAAGTGTGAGAAGGGCGGAGAATGACGGACTATTTCTACTTTTGTTGATTTTTTTACAGGTAATCTGGAAGATGAAGCAACAGAAGCATGTCATATCAGTAGGAAACTTTGTGTTCACTGCTGAAAACAGCTACAGCGTGGATCACCGAGATGACAGTGATGACTGGAATCTCGTCATCAAAAATGTCAAAAAGCAACATGCCGGTCTTTTTGAGTGCCAAATTAGTACGCGGGAAGACATGAATATCACAGTGCGACTTAATGTTATAGGTGAGTGATCAACAAGTTGGCTGTGGTAATACTCAAAATAACTACTTCATAACGGTTCTAGTTTTGAAATTAAAAATTGTTCAGAAATCCAGTATCTAGTTTTGTAGCTACTCTGTATATGCTATTTGGTTTTCTATCAATTAACTATTATTGTTGTATATTTTTATACGTTGAAAATCGTGTGATATTAAAGGTAATATTTGTGGAAAGAAAACACAATTCCTTTCTGAATATGGCAGTTATCATACAGTCATTGTGTTTTGTGTCGTTTTGTGTCTTTTTATATGATATCCTTTTCTATATTCTTCATTATGTAATGAAAGCCATTGTTATTCTATGGTTTGTCTCGTTCCTTTTCGGCATTATTATTTTCATGATATATATTTTTTACAGATGCCCCAAAACGGAAACATACAAGCGGTAAGTTATCATTGTTCAAACCATTTCCTCTTCATTTCGCATCAAGTCTTCACACATACATTCCAATAGTTTCAAAAGTCTTGAAAATCAATTTGAACAGAAATGCGAGTTTTCATGCAAACGCCAGTGTTCAGTAGAAATGATTTATTACTACCATACCCATGATTGTTTTCGACACGCATTGTATTTGATGTTGTCAAAACTTTACTATATTACATTGATTTGCAAAGACATGCTATTTAATTTCTCTATCTAGTTTGCTGAAACATGTCAATTTTATTTAGTTTCATTTGAGCATATCTTGTCAATTTTAGTTGATAGAGATCGCCAAAGAGTGAAGAATGTGAAACTTGTCCCAGGTACATAGGCAACACTGTGTGTGTTATTGTCTGGTATTTCGTATTTTGCAATTTTCTACGTTTCATACAATGCATGTCAACACATAGCTCGAATGATTAACTTAGGTTTAACAATGTCCAACGTTTGTGAAAAATAGAGAAAGTCCGTACATTGGGAGAAAGAAAATGTTCTAAATGGGATAAAATATGGTTAAAGTATGGTTTTGTTTAATTTCATGCTTTGTTGTATTTTGCAACAAAAGCAGTTTGCTGTATTGATACATCCTTATTTGTGCAAATAGGAGAGATTTAATTTTCGAGTTTACAATAATGTACAATCATCGTAATGTAGTTGACCAAACACATTTTTAATTTTGGACAACCTACCTATCACCTAATTTTGGACAACCTACCTAAAAATCATTTACAATGTAGAAAGTATTGCATCATTAATATATAATATAATGATTTCATTTTACTGTGTGATGTTTGATATCTATTGGATACGAGTAGCTGTAAATCACTTGAATTCAATAGCATACGTGCAAAACGTTTGTTTTTCTGCAAAGCTAAAAATGTATGTCAAATAAGGAATTAGGTAAGCAGTACCCAGAATGGTTCCCATATTAGTTTATACGCCCAACTGAGATGTCATAGAAAGATTTAGGAGAATGTTGGCTTTATTTACTGGCGTGGGTAGAGAGATCTAATGGTTTTAATTCGACACTACAATACATTCTGCATTTGTATTTCATTACTTACATACTTGGTACATACCGCTTTCTTGTCCTGTTTTGGGCCTAATGTTGTTCGTACTTTGGACGAATAAATCATTGCGAATAAAAACGGATCAAGTGCTAACCAGAAAAAACGCTCCATTTTCTTAGATGGTACTTAGACTGTTTTCATTAATCTAGCGATAAATTTCATTAAACCTAGAAAAAAAAAAAGATTCCTTGATATTTGAATTAATGGCGATAACATTGATATAAAACTTTTTATCACTCCGAAATATATTGAGGCAAATAATTCCGCTTTCCATTTTTTATATTTTCTTCGGTAACAACGTTAATATGCCGTGTACTAAATCTTTCTTAGGTTGTGCGAGTTTGCATGAGTACATGTAAGCGGGTTTTCTATATTTAGATAAGAACATCTTTCAGCGAGCTTGTGTGATGTAACACAAATACTCTATGAAAGTTATTAAACTCTATCATTTCTGTTATAATTCACAGTGAACTTATGGTAATAACATTAGAGAATTGGAATGTCGCAGTTAGCAACGATCTCAAACTTTTGAAGTTTATGCCCTGTATACCAAATGGTTTTATTGTTTGTGTTACATATCTAAATGGAGCCTAGACGATTTAACGAATTTATCTTTACTCTTTTTAGTGCCCAAAACACTTAAGGATGTACCAAGACAAAATTAAAAATCAAAGCACAAAAACTTAAACGCCACTCTATTATTTAATATTTATAAAAGATCATAGATATTCTAAGATAATAAGACTTGCTTAAGTTGCTTGTTACATGTGGTGCTTTTCTTTTACAGCCGTCCATATTTCAGGGCCGGATTTTGTGAATAAAGGTGAATCGGTGTTCTTAACGTGTAATGCATCAGGACCAATAACTCCTGACGACATTGATTGGTTCAAGGATGGTACTAAAATTCGTCCCAGTTCGAGTGCACATGTATATATAACCAAATATAGGAAAGCTGAAACAAAGACCTTGTACAGCGCGTTAGAGATTAAACATGCGCATATGAACGATATGGGGACATACATATGTCGCAGTTCGGACCTGGAGATCGAGAGTCATTCGCTGATGGTCTTAAATGGTAATTTATTTTGGACGTACGCACCCTAATGATAATAGTAGCACCTTCTTGAAGTTCTCCATTTATCAAGTACTAATAAGTAAACATGACACAAAGAGGCACTTAATTAATTGACAGTGGCCATTAAGCTGTAAAACTCGGTATATAACACGCAAGCTCAGACTGGACACTTCTTCCAATATTACATGTAATCATTGTCCCCCGCTATTCGCGAAAGCGTGGGGACATTAAATCTCATTCGTCTGTCCGTCCGTCTGTCTGTCCGTCTGTAACAAAAACTTTAACCTTAGTCATAAGTTAACAGTGAAACATAGGGCCTTCATATTTGGCATGTGTGTCCCTAATTGCAATACCTTTCTTTTGGTACCACAAGTTTTTGTCATGTGACCTTTGACCTACTTCAATGTAACTTTTTAACCGCAAGACGTGGGGCCTTCACATTTGGCGTGTGTGTCCCAAATGGCAATACCTTTTCGTTGATCCAGAAGTTTTGTCATGTGACTATGACCTTTGACCTACTTTAATGTAACTTTTTAACCGTAAGCCATGGAGCCTTCTTATTTGGCATGTGTGTCCGTAATTGTAGATACATGTAGACACAGCACAACCATGGCAATATGTCACAGATCACTGCACCCTTGCTGATAGAACCCCGAAAGCGGGGGACCATAATTCTCTGAATTTGCTTGTTACTGTAATGTCATTAGGACAGTTAAAGTTCTGTATTATTTATTGTTATCATTTTACCTTGCCAGGACGAAAGTCCAGAGAGTTTAAAATGTCATACCCTGGCAATGTCGTCGTCCGCCGACCGTAGACATAACTTTAACATGGACTATATTCTGGACGTATTGGTACCATGACTTTTGACCCAGTAATCATGACCTTGGACTTTTGACTTACTTTTTTTCAACTGGGCTTTATCTTTTGAACCGAGAAAGGTACAGTTTTGAAATTCCTCGTATGGATTCCTCATGACCAGGGCTTCGAATTGGTGCCATGACTTTTGACCTAATATCTCTGATTTCGGACTTTGATTCACTTTTCAAGAACTTTAACCAATGCATTACATTATGAACTGCTAAAGAAATTCTCTTGCCATTGATTCATCCGACTTAAAGTTTTAGCCTGAAAAAGTTTTGGACTGTATTTCAATGTCAACTTCAAAAGAAAACCTTATCAGTGTAGCGTCTAAAACCTTATACGAATGTTTGCCATGTTAAGAAGACGAACCCAATTGATTTTTTAACCTGATATATTTTGGTTAATAACTTCTTTTTGCATATCTTTATGAGGTAGGGAACACACAGTTTCCTGATTGATCTGCTTCATACATTTATTCTCTTTGCAATTTAACACCTATTTTGGCGAGCTTGGTTCTCTTCTGACAACTCTTGATATTATTATTATCATCATTTTTAGTTAGATCTCTTTATAAATAGTTTTTATACGACCGTCGTAGACGGACGTAAATATGGTATGGCGTCGTGGGTCTGTGGGTGTCTGGGTCTGTCCTTGTTAACTCTATACAGACCATACCGTTTAGGCTATTTCTTATGACATGAGGACGAATCCTATTGATTTTCAATATCAATACCAAAGGTCAAAGTCATTTTGTGGGCACAATTTAGCAAAGTTTGAGAATGCAACTTGTAATCAGAGTAAAGATGAACTGTTTATGCTAGAACTTTTAAACTTTGCACTTATTTCTTGTGATTAGAGGATAAATCTTCCTGATTTTCAATGTATGGATTTGAATAATATTCCACAGAATTGTTGCCCAGGACTCAAGCGTGCATCATGACCTTGAGTCAAAGGTCATATCTGCAAGGTCAAGATCACAATTCATATGATGGGTAAATTTTTGTCAATGCTATAATTTTTTATCCCTTGCACGGATTTGAGTAATATTTCACAGAATCGTTGCCGAGGACCCAAGGAGGTCTGTATTGACCTTGAACAAGATCATATCTGCAAGGTCAATGTCATAATGCAATGGTGGGTAAATCTTTGTCTGGGCTATGACTTTTTACCCCTTGCATAGATTTGAGTAATATTTCACAGAATTGTTGCCTGGGATCCTCTCTTATAGAGAAAATACGAGCATTTCCGTCCATATATATTTCCTTATTGTTGCATATTAGTGATATGCATAAATTTTCTCTGTAGTAAAAAAAAATATGGCAATTGTTACTTAAAACAACATTATTGAACACAAATTTTCCGTTCTCTTAACATTCACACATCTGCGAAATCACCTGAGCAATTCAGATTCACCTGATCATTTTATTGGAATAACTTACACTGACATTCCTGTTTATTATTTGGCAGCTTCATCTGAACAAAGGAAGAGGCATCAAGATGGTAAAGAAGAAAGTAAGTATCGCATAGGGTAGACGTATTGAAGAGATTGTGAGAACACAAACACATTCCTCATTGACATATAGTCACAGTCTAGGTAATAAGGTGCGGTAATTATAAATTATTTATTAAGTATGGCGAAATATGAAATAATCACGCCCGAGCGTCTTTGTGCGGACCGACCCGAGCTTGCGAGGGCCACTCTGCACAAAGACCGAGGGTGTGAATATTTCGCAATACTTAGTCAAATAAGCTTTTTATTATACGTCCTACTTTAAAAAAAAAAACTCTTTTTTTTTAAATAGATAAATTAAACTCTGATGACCCAGCAGAGGACGCCATTTTTGTTTACTAGCAACGGTTAATGTAGTTCCGGCCCGGGGTGTGGACTGTAAGATATTGCACCTTTGCCTTTGGTTTATGTGTTAAATATACGGAAAACGAAAGTAGGATGTATAATAACCTGTTACAGTACCTTATTACCTAAACTGTAACTATATGTCAGATTCAGGAGAATGTCATATGTTATTATACGTCCTACTTTCGTTTCCGTATATTTAATACATCAACCAAACGGTGCAATATCTTACAGTACACGCCCCGGACCGGTTTCAAAAGCTGCCGGACGTACCACTGTATTGGAACTACTTATGACAGTTGCTAGCAAACATGGTGTCACCAACGTTTAATCTATTTATAAAAAATATCTTTTTACTAAAGTAGGACGTATACCGGTAATAGAGAGATGATTGACTAAGAATCGCAAAATATTCACCGCCTCCATCGTTTTGCGGAGTGGTTCTCGCAAGCTCGGTCCGGTCCGCACAGAGACGCTCGGACATGAATATATCGCAATCCTAAGTCACTAACCTATAAATATTTTCCTGAATCAAATATATACTTACAGTCTAGGAAATAAGGTGCGGTAACATAGGATATTCTCCTGAATCTGACGTATAGTTAGAGTCTAGGTAATAAGGTGCGGTAACATATTAGGATATTCTCCTGAATCTGACGTACATGTATAGTTAGAGTCTAGGTAATAAGGTGCGGTAACATAGGATATTCTCCTGAATCTGAATCTGACGTATAGTTAGAGTCTACATGTAGGTAATAAGGTGCTGTAGCATTGGACATTCTCGTGAATCTGACATATAGTTAGAGTCTAAGTAATAAAGTGCGGTAACATAGGATATTCTCCTGAATCTGACGTATTGTTAGAGTCTATGTAATAGGTAATAAGGTGCGGTAACATAGGACATTCTCCTGAATCTGACGTATAGTTAGAGTCTAGGTAATAAGTTGCGATAACATAGGATATTCTCCTGAATCTGACATATAGTTAGAGTCTAGGTAATAAGGTGCGGTCACATAGGACATTCTCCTGGATCTGACGTATAGTTAGAGTCTAGGTAATAAGGCGCGGTAACATAGGACATTCTCCTGGATCTGACGTATAGTTAGAGTCTAGGTAATAAGGCGCGGTAACATAGGATATTCTCCTGAATCTGACGCATAGTTAGAGTCTAGGTAATAAGGCGCGGTAACATAGGATATTCTCCTGAATCTGACGTATAGTTAGAGTCTAGGTAATAAGGCGCGGTAACATAGGATATTCTCCTGGATCTGACGTATAGTTAGAGTCTAGGTAATAAGGCGCGGTAACATAGGATATTCTCCTGAATCTGACGCATAGTTAGAGTCTAGGTAATAAGGCGCGGTAACATAGGATATTCTCCTGAATCTGGCGTATAGTTAGAGTCTAGGTAATTAGGCGCGGTAACTTAGGATATTCTCCTGAATCTGACGTATAGTTAGAGTCTAGGTAATAAGGCGCGGTAACATAGGATATTCTCCTGAATATGACATTGTTGTAGAATATAATTCCGTGGTCGTAAACTTTTAGTGGTAATGAACTTCAATATATAGATTTTTATTTTAAATATTTTTAGCTCACCTGGGCCAAAGGCTCAAGTGAGCTATAGTCATAGTGCGCCGTCCGTCGTCCGTCGTCGTCGGCGTCGTCGTGGTCCGTCCGTCGTTAACTTTTTCACATTTTCGACTTCTTCTCTGGAACTACATTGCAAATTTGGATCAAACTTTGTGTAAATGATGTATTCAAGGTCCCCTACTAAAATTGTGTTCGGGATCCAGATTCCCTCAGGGGTGGATCCTGGGCGGGGCCAAAAGTGCCCAAAACGGTACCCCTCTTCAAACATCTTCTCCAGAACCAGTACATATATGGGGAAACTAATTGCATTTCAACAATCTGTAAAGATGGGTTATTAAAAATTGTGTTCGGGGTTAAGATACGTCAAATAGAAATTTACGCTTTTTTGACGTGTTTTTGGACTTAGTCATTTCAGTGCTGAAATGTGTCATGTTTTTCAGATAATTGATATTGATGATTTCTTAATAACTTTTTTGATCATAATTGTGGTAAGGAATATTACTGTGAAAGAATTTTGTCATTATCTCAATTTTTGGATTTTTTATGAATTCTTTAAGACTTCCCAAAAAAAGGGGGAGGGGTGGCCATTTTTCACATTTTCAACTTTTTCTACAACACCACATGAAAGATTTTAATGAAACATGGAATACATGAAGTACTAAAGGTCCTTTATCAATTTGGTAAATTTCATCCAAATTGGTTAACAGATAATGCCACCATGTCTAAAAAGTAGGTCTCACAATGGTACATATACCACTTGGTAATTGAAATATGGAGAGTAGCGGTTCAAATCCAGCTGTGGTCAAAAAATTTTTTTTCATTTCTTTCCACATCTAAATAAGTTTTTAAATGTTTCTCAACACTCAACATATGAAATTAGACAATTTTAAGTTTAAGACTTCCAAAAACAAAAAACCCGGGGGGGGGGGGGGGGGGGAGACCATGTCTAAAAAGTAGGTCTCACAATGGTACATATGCCACTTGGTACCTGAAATATGGAGAGTAGCAGTTCAGATCTAGCTGTGGTCAGAAATTTATTTTTATTTCTTTACATATCTAAATAAGTATTTAGATGTTTCTCAACACTCAACATATGAAATTAGGCAATTTTAAGTTAGATCTGGACAATATTTGAAACAATTGTTGTTCATGACCCAGACTTAAAATCACTCAACAAAAGGCCCCACCTAAAGAAAATGACTAACTTGTTGCCCTGAATGACATCTTGCAGAGACAGAGGAAATGCTTTTAAATATCAAAATCACCTGAATGGATGTGCAAAAAAGTGTTGTTTTTTATTCTAGTCTGAAATAAAATTTGACATATTTTCAACATTTGTGTTGACTTTGTCACAGTAATGCAAAAATAAATGAATTCTTCCTTCATGCATGACTGATCATCTAGGTACTCAGGTGAGCGATATAGGCCCACTTGGGCCTCTTGTTTATAGAAACTGTCCTTGTAAAGGGAAACGAAGTTTTGGCATCTTTGTTAAACGTCGATATAATTGATTTGATTATGTTAAATTCATGCCGTTATCAAATTAACAGTATTAGATTAACAGGAGGAAGGATCTGTAACACAAAAACATGCCATAACGAAATACTTATTCACAGAACGGGATTGTAATAAACTTCTCATGGAAAAACAAACGAAAATAGCGATAGAATTAATCTATATATGATTTATTCTTGACTTGAAGTACATGAAAATCACCGTCAGAGACTTGATGGAACCATAACAGGGTGATAAGCATATGGAATGTTTTGCTTGCTTCGCCTTCTTCGTTTGTGAAATCTATTTTATCTTATTTTGCAGATCCTACCAATGACAATAACACTTCTTTGAAAAAACAATTGCAGACATCGCAGAACAGCGGTGAATCATTACATCAGACTAATGTTCATTACTCCCTCATTGTACTTACAGCCATGAATGTCTTTGTGGGCATGTGCTGCGGTATGCCCTTCCCTACCTAACACTCTCACATTCTTAGCAAGTAGCCCGTGTGTCTTTCATCCGAAACACGATTAAACATTCAGCCAACTTTCCCAGCCTGGAAAGGTTACTAGGTGTTAGGTCCTGCCCTACCCTCATAGTCATGTTAGATCACGTGATCAGGACTGAGAAATTTTCGCAGGCATACTGGAGACAGGGAGCTGAAATGGAATTTACATATATAAAGTAGAAAGATGTTGTTCTCATACGCAAGATGTAATGTTATTACAGGAGAAAGGAAATATCTTGATTTAAACAATGAAGGAAGTTATGCAGCTACAGCGCACAGAAATGGAACGTAGTGTATTATCACCTAATAGAAGTGTATTATCACCTAATAGAATACTGTAAACTTTAGTGTATATAGGTGACAGCGTGGAGAATCCATGAACAGCAGTGTATCATAGATCATTATGTGTATCCATGACCGTGCAATAAGGCATCCTCGTCATCGCTCATTATGTCGTCATCGTCTCCATATCATTCATTTTTGTCATTGTACGTATAGGCCATTTAGTATGTCACCATTTCTGGCAAGGTAGGAGAGGACAGAAGTTGGTGACCATTTATAAAAAATGTGTCATTTTGTAACTATATTGCTGTTATTGTTATTTTTTTAAATATTTTGATTTTGTTCTCAATAGTAGTCGAATAAGTAAAACAGATTAAATCCTAAATTAACTTTATTTCTCAATGCTATACCAATCAACAACACGGAATAAGAATGTTCACTATTTTGATATGATGTTCATATTCAGTTCTTTTTATTTGTGTGGTATACAAAGAAATAGGACAATAAAATTGTTAATGTGCTATCACGTGGTCAGAATAAAGGTATTACAAACACTAATACTGCGTTGACATTACTATATGCTGTCTTTTTTGTGTGTGTGTTTAGCATAACTTTTCACTTTTATCTAAACAATATTTGGCAAAAACAACTAAAAATTACTTTTCTTTGCAATTTCAACGTAATTTCAAGGAGCGGGTTTGGCTCGTTACCGAGACTTGGCTCGAAAGCTCTTGGTATCGAATCCGACCAACGACTAGTCAGTATCCAGTATGTCAAATAAGTCGGTAACAAGTGTTCCACATGGGCCTATATAGCTCACCTGGGTACAATGTAGCTTGAGCACACGAGAACCTTAGAAAGTATCAGAGTGTTCTCTAATGTAAGTATCCTTTTCAGAAATTTTACTTTAAATTTGAACTAAACATAAAATCACATCATTCTAAAGCATTCACACATTAATGAAAATAGTAGAAAACACCTGAAAATGTGCAAAAACAACGGCGTCCAAAAAGACATTTTGAAAAAAAAGTGTCAAAATTTGATTTTGAATGGAATAAAAAACCACATTACTTCTTAAGTCTCCTTTCTAAATCTCACTCCGATGTATTTAGTTTGATGATCTATTCAGTCACTATTAAAAGTCTTGTAAGAAAAACTTTAAGATACCTTCTGGGGCCTACATATGGCAGACTGATGATCAATTTATTCATGTATGCAAATCTTATGCGCATCACGTGATTTCGACGTCATGGCCTAAGTTTGTTTGACCGTTGTTCTTGAATTGAAAGAATCGGCTCAGGTGCCTGTAACCTTTGGGATGCCTCAGGGATCAGTAGTTGGCCCGATTCTATTCTTAGTCCACATTAAAGACCTGCGAAACAAAGTAAGGTCAAAGGTTATATTGATGCTGATAATACCGCCCTTTACCAGACCTTGGACACTCCTATTAGCTATAATATCTTACAATAGGATCTATATAATCTACAAAGTTGGGAAAGTCTATGGGATATGGAGATCAATTACATGTAATTTAAATGTCAGGTGAATCTGGTTACAGTGTCAAGGAAATCCATAGACACCTCGTACTCTGTACACAACCAAATCCATAGACACCTCGTACTCTGTACACAACCAAATCCATAGACACCTCGTACTCTACACAACCAAATCCATAGACACCTCGTACTCTGTACACAACCAAATCCATAGACACCTCGTACTCTGTACACAACCAAATCCATAGACACCTCGTACTCTCTACACAACCAAATTCATAGACACCTCGTACTCTCTACACAACCAAATCCATAGACACCTCATACTCTGTACACAACCAAATCTATAGACACCTCGTACTCTACACAACCAAATCCATAGACACCTCGTACTCTACACAACCAAATCCATAGACACCTCGTACTCTGTACACAACCAAATCCATAGACACCTCGTACTCTACACAACCAAATCCATAGACACCTCGTACTCTCTACACAACCAAATCCATAGACACCTCGTACTCTACACAACCAAATCCATAGACACCTCGTACTCTACACAACCAAATCCATAGACACCTCGTACTCAGTACACAACCAAATCTTAGCATCAACTACAGATGCTACGTACCTCGTCATCAACATTACAAATAACCTCTTCTGGAATTCCCATGTTGAATATATTACTAATAAAGGTCAAAAGTCACTGGATTTCATCAAAAGACACGTCATGTCAAGACAAGAGAGCTTACATACAACACCATAGCAAGGCCACAGCTCGAGTACGTCTCTAGTTGCTGGGACTCGTGTATTAAGAAAACATAAACGAAGTAGAGGCAGTACAACGACGCGCAATGCGATGGTGCCTACATGACTTTTCTCCCCACAACAGTGTGTTAACCATGCTCGAGAATCTCGGCTTGCAAACTCTCCAACAAAGACGCTCCATAGCAAGTGAAGTACTACTCTATAAAATTACGTATCAACCTTGTCGCCATTGAAATGTTTCCTTACTTCACTAAACGCATTAGGACCTTTTCACGGAACCATTCTCTCCACTACCACTCTATAAGTACATATACAGACTACTATAAATTCTCCTTCTTCAATCGGACTATAGTTTCTGGAGTAGCCTTTTCAACTCTATTGTGGTCCATTGCAAAGGTCTACATTTCTATGCAATGCATCAGGCAGATGTTGTCACCATATACGTGAAATAATCGTGGAGTGACGTAAAACAGTTTTTTTTTATTCAAGATTAATTTTTACACATTGAAATTGAGTAATTTTTGCCTAGGGCCCAAGGGTGTGTCATGACCTTGAACCAAGCTCACATCTGCAAAAACAAGGTGCATATAATGGGTGAATTTTTGTCCGGTCCGTAACTTTTAACCCATTGCACGGATTTTAATATTTCACAGAATTGTTTGAAAAGAGGGAATGTTTCCATACTTTCATTTTTATCCCTTCAAACTAAGCGACGGGCGTATTAGTTGGGCGTTGCTCTTGTTGACCCAAAAGGGGCGAGACTCAATTTCGTCAGATTGTATTTAAACTGATGTAATCTGGAATTGTTTAATCTCGAACTCTCCGAAACAGATTGGATAAGTGTATGGCTCACCAGATTTCCTAAAACAATTTAGCTGAAAAGTTTGTGGAGTTTTCTTGCTAGTTTTGTAGTGTGTGTGTCTTTTATTCTCTTTTTTTTCTTTTTTCTTTCTTTCTTTTTTACATTGAGTAAATAGACAGTATCGAAATCATAACATTAAATACGATAGGAAACCGAGATCATAACATTAACATACGATAGGAAACCGAGATCATAACATTAACATACGATAGGAAACCGAGATCATAACATTAACATGCGATACGATCCCCAGATCATAACATTAACATACGATACGAAACCGAGATCATAACATTAACATACGATACGAAACCAAGATCATAACATTAACGTACGATACGAAACCGAGATCATAACATTAACGTACGATACGAAACCGAGATCATAACATTAACATACGATACGAAACCAAGATCATAACATTAACGTACGATACGAAACCCAGATCATAACATTAACGTACGATACGAAACCAAGATCATAACATTAACATACGATACCAAACTAAGATCATAACATCAACGTACGATACGAAACCGAGATCATAACATTAACATACGATACGAAACCGAGATCATAACATAAACATACGATACGAAACCGAGATCATAATACTAACATACGATATGAAACCGAAATCAAAACATTAACGTACGATACGAAACCGAGATCATAACATTAACATACGCTGTGAAACCGAGTTCATAACATTAACATATGATTTGAAACCGAGATCATAACATTAACGTACGATACGAAACCGAGATCATAACATTAACATACGATACGAAACCGAGATCATAACATTAAAGTACGATATGAAACCGAGATCATAACATTAACACACAATACTAAACCCAGATCATAACATTAACGTACGATACGAAACCGAGATCATAACATTACCATACGCTGTGAAACCGAGTTCATAACATAAACATATGATTTGAAACCGAGATCATAACATTAACGTACGATACGAAACCGAGATCATAATACTAACATACGATATGAAACCGAAATCAAAACATTAACGTACGATACGAAACCGAGATCATAGCATTAACGTACGATACGATCCCGAGATTATAACATTACCATACGCTGTGAAACCGAGTTCATAACATTAACATATGATTTGAAACCGAGATCATAACATTAACATATGATACGAAACCGAGATCATAACATTAACGTACGATACGAAACCGAGATCATAACATTAACATACGATACGAAACCAAGATCATAACATTAACACACAATACGAAACCAAGATCATAACATTAACATACGATACGATCCCGAGATCATAATACTAACATACGATATGAAACCGAGATCATAACATTAACATACGATACGAAACCGAGATCATAACATTAACATACGATACGAAACCGAGATCATAACATTAACACACAATACGAAACCGAGATCATAACATTAACGTACGATACGAAACCGAGATCATAACATTAACGTACGATATGAAACCGAGATCATAACATTAACATACGATACGATCCCCAGATCATAACATTAACATACGATACGAAACCGAGATCATAACATTAACATACGATACGATCCCGAGATCATAACATTAACATACGATACGAAACCGAGATCATAACATTAACATACGATACGAAACCAAGATCATAACATTAACATACGATACGAAACCGAGATCATAACATTAACATACGATACGAAACCGAGATCATAACATTAAAGTACGATATGAAACCGAGATCATAACATTAACGTACGATATGAAACCGAGATCATAACATTAACACACAATACGAAACCGAGATCATAACATTAACATACGATACGAAACCCAGATCATAACATTAACATACGATACGAAACCGAGATCATAACATTAAAGTACCATATGAAACCGAGATCATAGCATTAACGTACGATACGAAACCGAGACCATAACATAAACATACGATATGAAACCGAGATCATGACATATGAACATACTCAGGATATGAATCCGGGATGTGACAATATACATTGATATGTAATAGTAGCCGGAACAGAAGATGTAATTCGTACCACATAACTTGTAACAGTTTGCTGGACTGTTCACTCGTTCCGTTCTATTTTCTTGGGCCACTCCATTATCCTGTCCTACAAAACGCTATAATAGATTGGTAACTTCATATAATGAAAAACAATGAATGTATTGAGATAAACGATACAATTATAGAGCAGGTTTTAAAGATCCCATACAACATAATAATAATCCATAGGGAGAGCCTGGAGATGCTATACACTATATATTGTGGTGAAGAGACACGAGGAAACTTGCCGAATGTTTACTCGCTACGCCATGTATCATGTGGTAAGGCATTTATACCAAGTGTTTTGACAGTATTGGGAGATTCTCCAGTGAATTGTGCTTTTCCGATCGATTCTGATTCTTTTCAATTTCTTAACACATTATGGGAAATATTTAATGGAGCATGGAAACATTAGTATCTATTTGTATGAAATCAATTAAGAGTAGTCTATAACTGGATGATGATGGCGACTAGATATAAAATGTCTGTAGCGCAGACTCATCAAGGAAAGGTCACGTGGGTCATATATAGAAGATTAAGTTTTATAAAAATCATTCAATTATGTTTTTCACTAATCACCCCGCAGACAACTTTGTCGGAACATTCATTGCATTCCCCCATCGAAGGAGCAACAGTCCTACATTACATTCCACAATGATGAATGATAAATGACTCCAGTTTCTCAGTTTTGTCATACATTGTAAATTCTCGCATCTGATTCTCTGATGTTTCTTGTATACATTATTTTGCTTTTTATTTATCTTCCGTATATGACCTTCTTATGATGTACCTGCTACATAATGAACTGTCCATGTAACACCAACCATCTACAATTCTTCTGCTGCATAATACAATGTCCCTATAACACCAATCATCTACAATTCTTCTGCTGCATAATACAATGTCCCTATAACACCAATCATCTACAATTCTTCTGCTGCATAATGCAGTGTCCCTGTAACACCAATCATCTACAATTCTTCTGCTACATAATGCAGTGTCTCTGTAACACCAATCATCTACAATCCTTCTGCTACATAATGTAATGTCCATGTAACACCAATCATCTACAATTCTTCTACTACATAATATAATGTCCCTGAAACACCAATCATCTATAATCCTTCTGCTACATAATGCAATGTCCCTGTAACACCAATCATCTACAATCCTTCTGCTACATAATGTAATGTCCCTGTAACACCAATCATCTACAATCCTTCTGCTGCATAATGCAGTGTCCCTGTAACACCAATCATCTACAATTCTTCTGCTGCATAATACAATGTCCCTGTAACACCAATCATCTATATAATGCAATGTCCATGTAACACCAATTATCTACAATCCTTCTGCTACATTTACACGACATATACCATTTATGAAATGTCTATTATCTTCATCCTAATTGCGAAAAGAAGTGAAACTGAACGCCTAAAATTTCAGTTTTGTATTTTAAATTATAAGGTTTTAATCTTTGCTAAACAAATGCCACTCACACTGAATCCTCGGTGTGACTTTGTCAACATTTTTGCAATTTACAAATGAACCTATGTTTTCGGGCAATAATCATTTCATGTGTAGCATTTATCATTGATCTGAGAAACAGTAAATACACAGTATACAAGTACAGTATAACCACACTGTTCTCTTCTTCTCTGCAGAAAGTAGACGACCATGCATCATACCGAATTGAGCGGTGTAATATCACTTTAACACAATAACGTGCCACGTTATTCTGTAACTCCCAAACCACGTGATACAGAACTCCAAAACCACGTGATACAGAACTCCCAAACCACATGATACAGAACTCCCAAACCACGTGATACAGAACTCCCAAACCACGTGATACAGAACTCCCAAACCACATGATACAGAACTCCAAAACCACGTGATACCAATCTCCCAAACCATGTGATACAGATCTCCCAAACCACAAGATACAGAACCCCAAACCACATTATACAGAACTCCCAAACCACGTGATACAGAACTCCAAAACCACATGATACAGAACTCCAAAACTACGTGATACAGAACTCCCAAACTCCCAAGCCACGTGATACAGAACTCCAAGCCCCATGATACAGAACTCCAAAACCACATGATACCGATCTCCCAAACCACATGATACAGATCTCCCAAACCACATGATACAGAACCCCAAGCCATATTATACAGAACTCCCAAACCACGTGATACAGAATTCCAAAACCACATGATAGAGAACTCCCAAACCACATGATATGGAACTCCCATACCACGTGATAGAGAACTCCCAAACCACATGATACAAGAATTTCTAAACCACGTGGTACTGAACTCTGAAACCACTTGATACAGAACTCCCAAACCACACGATATAAGAAATTCTAAACTACGTGATACTGAGCTCCCAAACCTGATACACAACTCGCAAACCACCCTAAACCGCGTGATAAGTATCTCAGATATGTAGGATTAAATCAGGGTTATAATAATGATATATATTTTAGATCTAAAGCACAGAACTTTACACACATGTGCATAATTAGAAGATGTATATAAATCTCTTACTTAATTCATTATCTATGGGATTTACTTAGTTTTTTTGCCCCTTTTTCATATTTCTAAAACACCATATACTTGTTGTATACCATAATAATGTAAACATCATACTTTTGGCGGCCTTCACAAAATGGCATTAAGTGCAGTTACACGAGTTGTACGTATCGCCCAGACACCGTATATATACTGATATAAGCCCCGCAGAGTATAGATTAGATGGCATTATTATGGACATATCGACCGCTAGACTTTTTCGTCCCATCAAGTCAAATATATCTATGGAAAAATCTAATCGCCCTTTCATCAAAATTAAATTTGCAAATAAAGGCATTGATTATTTAAATTTTGGCCAAATTTTAAATCATAAGTCAGTTTTAGAGAAAATACCTCCATATTTCAAAAACAAAGATCCGCCATGCATTTCCTATAGCTACACACCATCAGTTGCATCCAAAATTTATAATTACAAAGGGGTTCTACAGTGTCTTGATCTTAGCAACTCTGCATGCCATCCTCAACCGTGTGCATGTTCCTCGTCTAATTTTGTATATTCTCCTTGTGGCCATGTCATTACTGGTGATCTTGATATTGTTAAAAACACTAAATTAAGAGAACTTTTACTTAAAGGTCCAAAATACAGAGAACCCCGAACATTCACATGGAGCCAAAATTTTGAGAATATCATGAACTGCTGCGAGGAATATGCCACACGATTGGCAAAAAGAGAGGAGTACAGGTCGACACTCTCTCGGAATGGATAAAATCTATTGCAGTACTGTTAAGATCAAAAATTAAAAAAAATCTGTAAACACCAGATTTGAATCTATTTTTAAAGATCCTGATGTTGTACGAGAACTTACCTTCCTCCAAGAACATTTTATCATTACACCAGCAGATAAAGCGTCTAATAATTATACATTTACTTGTAAGAAATATTACTTTGACAGTCTAGTGAAAGAATTAGGATTAAATTCAGATCCAGGAAATCCTACTTATACTCTCACGAACTTTTCGGTTTCGGAAGTACTTGAGAATCATAAATCTGTCCTCAATACGTTTGGTACTGACACAAATAAATTAAATTTAGAACTTCCATATTTGTACTGCATTCCAAAAATGCACAAAAATCCTTACAAACAACGCTTTATCGCTGGTTCCTCGAAGTGTTCCACAAAATCTGTATCGATGATACTCGCAAAAATATTATCAGAAATTAAATCTGGCCTTCATAGATATTGCGAAACAGTATATTCCAGAAGTGGAATTAATCAAATGTGGATCCTTAAAAATTCAAAAGAGTTGTTAGAACATCTAAAATAAAAAAGTTTCACTAAAATTAACTCTATCAAGTCTTTTGACTTTTCGAGTCTTTATACAACGATCCCTCATCAGAAATTAAAAGATAGATAAGCGGAAATTATTCAAAATGCATTTATTAGTAAAAACGGAAACCGCAAATTCAAATATATAGTTATAGGCCATGATAAAATTTACTTTGTTAGGGAAAATTCTGATTCCAAAAATAAATACACTGAAACAGCTGTCATCCAGATGTTGAACTTTCTTATCAATAACATTTTTGTGGTGTTTGGAGGAAAGGTTTTTCAACAAATTGTCGGCATTCCAATGGACACTAACTGTGCTCCGCTTCTGGCTGACATATTCCTTTACTCTTACGAAGCTGAATTCATTCAGTCTTTGCTTTCGCAAGGAAAAAAAAACAATTGGCTCTTGGCTTCAATTTTACTTACAGATATATTGATGACTTGCTTTCAATTAATAATCCTTCATTCGCAGATTACCTTAACGTCATCTATCCAAGTGAACTGGAGGTTAAAGAAACCACAGAAAGTAGTAATTCTACTTCGTATTTAGATATTATGTTGTCTTTCGACATTAATGGTCAATTCACTCTATGACAAACGTGACAATTTCAATTTCGCTATCACAAACTTTCCTTTCATAAGTAGCAACATTCCATCATCGCCCGCATACGGCGTATTCATATCTCAGTTAATACGTTATTCCAGAGCATGTTCAATTTACAATGACTTTGTTCTGAGAGCTAGGCGACTTTTAGTTAAGCTGCTCAACCAGGATTATATATGAGCTAGACTAGCAACGCCACTGAGGAAGTTCTACGGTCGTTACGAGGCTCTTATTACTCCATATGATATCTCGTTATCCAGACTTTTAAATGATATTCTGGACTGAGACCGATTCCGATCATTTTACACAGATTTGACACCTTCTATATATAAATACATATTGAATTTACACGATTTGACTCTTTCTACTGGGTATATGTGACGGGTGTTGCTAGCAAGCAGGAGATGCTCACTCTCCCCGGGCACCTGATCTCACTCCATCACAGGGGTTCACATATGCTCTTCAAGTAGACATATTTTGTTATTTTCCACTTGTTTTTCATTTTCACTGATTTTGTATGTCCTCTGGTGTCATGATTTTTAGACTTATTGTTTGGATTTATCTATCATCTTTACATTTTTTCTCTCAAATCTTTTGCATGGAAACCTTTTTTACTAACCATAAACATATTAACAGAATTTTACACACATTGTATGGTGGTGTTTAACAGTACATGTTTTTAGTATTACATTTGCTCACTCTCCACATGCTATTAATATTGTAAATATTGTATATATGTATGTATATTGTATATGACTGATGTATCGAAGATACAAAGAATAAAGAATTGAATTAAATCATACCTCTATTTAACAGTACATGTTTATGCTCTGGGTTTTCTTTCAAGAATGGTTTTCCCTCTTTTATACAATTTCATGTGTTATGATGTCTTATTTTCCAGATTCATTTATTTTTATTTCAATGATAGAATCTTGAAATAATAGGCATTATAATTAAGAATTTAATTATTCGAGACTTGACACTTCTTTGATTTCCGCATATCCATAATTATCATTGAGAAGTTTGCTGCAAACGCGTCTGAGAAAACACTTCACATCGGGTCATCCGTGAGGGGAATTATAGCGTCGGTCAGTTTTCCGAGCCAGTGACTTGTCAGTCATGGCGAAATAAAAAAAATCTTGCGGGAAAAACCTGAGTATGATGAAAGTAATTTTACGATGAACTTGCTCTTTGTAAATCGACTAATTAGATAATTTAGAAAATGTCCTCGAGGGAGCATCTTATGTTTAGACTATGGTGAAATATATAATAGAACGTAGGACAATGAGGCCCCGGATTGATTTAGTCTGGGACCCCAGTAATAGCCTTCATCTAATAGCATACGAGTTAATTTCTTTTTTATTCAGTCATGTGCCACCAATAAAAATGTTCGAATAGGCGTAATGATTTCACTGTTTATACATAGTCAGTGTCAGTGTCAAGTTAGACAATGCAACACAGAAATACATCAAGTTAAACAATTAAACACAGAAATACATCAAGTTAAACAATTAAACACAGAAATACATCAAGTTAAACAATGTATATATATATATATGTCTCTCGATAGAGACACTTAAATTATTTGTCTCAAAAGAATATAAACGTTCAGCTTTGCGACTGCTCCAGTCCCCATTCACAGCTACTGAACCATTTCCACTATACGGCTGTCTTCTGTAGTACGCAAAATCGCAAATACTCATTCGGTTCACGTCTTGTATTTTAGTCACCTACCATTTTTTTTTTTGTTCTAAACTTGGGCAGATTTTCTGCCCCACTACAGAACAAAAGAATGTTGTGTATAAAAGTAAAGTCAAAAAGGTCAATCAGTAATCACGATCTTTGGTATTAAATGAAATATTACACTAAAGCAATTGTCGTAAAATCAATTTTTTTTTTCATGCGGTATATAAACACGACAAAAGATATATCAGAATAAGATATTATCTACTTGAATCCAAATAACCGTATCTTAAGCTACTTTGACATGTTTTTTTTAATTTGTTCACGGACCCCCCATCCCCCCCCCCCCCCGAAAAAAAAAGCCGCACTAGGCCACCGCCTAGGCTCTTGGATCTCGGTACACGATTGGGTAGGTATTAAGAGGGTCAACACGGCTGAGATATATTACGTCAGAAACCTCACCAGCGGAGTATTTTGCACGATTCGCTAAATCTGAGGCCGTTGAACACGAGAATTCAACAGAAGAAATCTGGCCTTCGTTGAACCAGTTTCATGCAATTGTTTTTAGCACGACTCATTCTGCTCATATCAACTGTATGTCTACATTTGAGTTCAGAAAAAAATATTTTTCTTAAAAGTAGGCGATATCCATATCGATAAGTATAGACAATCACAGTGTCACACATTATAACGTTTTCAAGATTCGAAGGAGTCCATTTTTATCTTCTTAAACATATGTCATAACGTTTTCTATAGACTTGTTGCTGAGAATTACTCAGTATGTTCAGACCAGTATTTTTATCTTACCATAAGATACAGCTTTACTTGGTTTAAATATTTATTTTAATTAAAGTTACATACGATGATATAAACAAATGAATAATGTTAAGAATTGAGCAACAAGTAATAATGCTTATATAAAGCTCTCTCCTTGTATACCATTTTAAAGATACAATTTAATAATGCCGACGTGATATATGACGTCATATTGATATACTCTTTGGGTATATGCATACACATACATATAGATAAGATAAGTTTATTGACCAAAATGGGCCCTTGCAGGCATGACATATGTAAACTTGTACATGAATGATTATTATACATAGGAAACACAGAACCAGATCTTAATAGTAAAGGACATAGTACTGTGAAATACATGTAGTAATATTGACAAGGAATACAGATTAAACATGATAAAATAGAGAAGATATTTGACAAGTTACACTGTATATTGATATCAATATAGGAAAATAGTAATGATAAATTTACTCAACCAAAATAGAGAAAAGAAAAATATGCGGCATAGCTTAGGTGAAATGAAAGTAGAGCGATCCAATCGAGAACAAAGCTTAATCAAAGTACTTACAGTACTGGTAGCCGGGCTTTTAATAACTGGTCAAGTAGCAAAAGATTAAATTGGACTTAAAATATAGTTCATAACAAATTCAAGGACAGAGGAATTTACACATTTCATTATGGAAGAACAATTCTTAAGTAACAGTGAAATGAAGTTTATCATTGGATAACTTTAATAAAGTATCTCGTGAGGCATGGAATCATGATGAAAACCATAGATTCATTACTGTTTTAACAGTTACAATGCCCTTGTCATGCTTTATTCTTTTGAACATAAAATATATATCTGTCATCTCCTACTGCTATAGAGAGTAGAATTATGACTTTTCTTCCTAATAGGTGTATAGTCAAAACGGCCCAAAAATAAAACGGACCACATGAAAATATGAATAATTTTATGCTGAAGGCAGTTTATTAAAAATGTCAAAATATTTGCCCTCTTACTATCTGTATCGAGTATAATTTAAACACTAGGTGAAAAAATCTATTTTGATTGATTGATTGATTGATTAATTTTTGTTTTACGTCACACCACGAATATTTCACGTATATGGTGACGGCATCTGCCTGATGCGAGGCATACAAATTTTGACCTTTGCAACGGACCCACCCGAAGCAGTGAGGGATCTTTAACGTGCCATGCATACCACGACACGGGGCCTCGGTTTTCACTGTCTCATCCGAAAGACATGACACCGGCATGACCAGAGCAGGACTCGAACCCCGGCCTCCCGATCAGGAGTCCGACGCGATACCACTAGGCCACGCCGGCTTAAAATCTATTTTGAAATCAAAGTCAATATCCATTGTCAAAATATTACAGAGTTCGGCCGGTGTGGTAAAATAATGGGCCGTTCTGGTGTGGAGCGTTTTTTCTTGGGCCGTTTTGACTATAACTCTCTGGATTAATATTGTTTTAGTACAATTTCATTTCCATTGACAATCCATGGCCATTAAACCTACTCTGTTTAGCAGGATGTTCTATTTATCCTTGATAAGTTCTACAGATCTACCATAGAAACTCAACATATCTTGAAAGTAGCCGACGGTTCGAAGAGTAATGCATGAAAACAAAATTCAATTATCGCCATTTTTTGTCAAAATTGCAAAAATTTAGATGTTACGGAGCAAATCCGAGGGAAACTTGAAATGATACTTGGGTTTATTTGTCTCCATTCATGAACCGGCGACATTAGATTAAACTACATCTTGATTACTACTTCGTTGGAAATGACGTCGATTTGAGAATAATGTCAAACATGCTAAATCAGCACAAGGAATAATACATGTACCCGTTTTCTTTCTGCCAAGCGATAAGGTAATGAGCAATACACAGCGCTATACCAATGTTTATGTTTGACGCTTGAATTAGACACATGCGTCTATCGGCAAAAATAGACATAGGGAAACCCCTCACATACACATATACACAAAAATAAGACCAGCTGGCAATGTCATGCCTGTCCAGATCTTAAAATATCTAGACAGTGACCATAACGAGACTGACTGAGGGTCAAGTGACGTGTTATCGGTTATTTTTAAATCACCGGATTTCGTTTTGTTTTATTCATTTAGCCTAGAATCAACAAATATTGACAATTAATCACATCCACGACCCCAGGGACGTTTATATCTATATTTAGATATACATGTATACGTCCCTGTCGACGCTAAACATCACCCGCCTCTCATAAATTACATTAAATACTGTATAATAATGTTGTGTATACTACTGCAGAAGAATTACATCTACATGCAGTGTGTACTGCTTGTTATCAGTTATCTGTCCTTACGGTCTGTGCTGTAATTAACACTATTCTGTCTAGCTCTTCGCGCAGGGATATCAAGCAAGTGCAGGTAACTTCAGTCTACGAAAATACACATGTATATCTGTATTTGCAATGTTACATATAATTAATGATCCAATAAAGATTCAATACGTTCTGAATATTATAATGCTAGGAATTACATCAGGGATTATGTTTTGAAGCGCAAGAACACATTGAGTGAGAAAGAGGGCTTTAAAACTTATAATTAGACTGCCTCGCTTTGAGAATCGTGCACGGCGGCTATAGCCTTGGCTTATGCCTTCGGCATTAAGCCCGGCTAAAATTTTTACTTCATTTCATGAAGAGGTGCACGTGTTTTACTAACTTGCACGATTCACTAGAATTGCCAGAAAGCTCTTTAAGAATGTCTAGAATACAAGGTGCATGTTTGGATAAAGTTAGGCATTTTATACATTGAAAACAGAAAAATATTTCTTACACATATACTACATTCCTCAGTTACATCTTCAAAACCGAATATATCACCCCATCACCTCATCGCCTATATGGGTCCAAACCTACTCCTTTCAACAGAAATTGGATCATTCCATATAATGAATCGGCATATCTTTGGAAATACTCATAATTTTGCGATGATGTTGAGTGACGATGCAAACAATAATAATGATAATAATAATAATAATAATAATAATAATAATAATAATAATAATAATAATAATGATGATGATGATGATGATGATGATGATGATAATAATAATAAAAAAGAAACAAAACCAAGGACTCACAGGAGATGCAAAATTCCCTTGCTTGGTTTCCCTAGACTGGGTTACGGCGAGTACAAGAGTTACTGACCTTAATTAACCTTACAAATAGGAGAGGCATATCCAGGCAATCGTAAGAAATATGAACACAAGTCAATGACCGAATATCTAAATCTAGCCTAAGATATTCAAACCTAACGTACGCACACACATATTGTACATATGTAACATCAATTAGCATCATAATACGTATCTGCGAAAGAGAACGTGACGTTTAAATTTTAACAGTGGAAATCATACTTATGTGCTGTAAGTCTGAAAAATATTATTGCTGAACATGACATTCTTAATTACATCCAAGAAATATATGGAAAGCAGACGAGGAATGTGTAAAGATCTAGAATAACACAAGATTGACGAAGCAAGAAAGGTAACTCTGGTTTAACGATTATAACTCGAATTTCACCCGATTCAATTAATATTTGCAAAAGTAAAGACGTCGACACCTTTTAGATACGATAGAGTTACTTTTTATAATGGGTAGTTTTGCAGAAAACGGCAACCATACACATTATTTTTCAGTTTGGTTAACTGTTTGATATACAAGGCACTTTGAAAACAATATCTGGTCCAAGATTAGTACTTGAGAATAAATATTTCTACTTTAACAGCAATTTCTACCTTCAAATAAAAGGAACTGCAATAGGTACCAAAGTGGCCCCAACATATGCCGCCCTAGTGACAGGACTTTTAGAAGAGAAATTATACAGTATGTTATTATCTCTATTCGATGCAAATTTCGCTCAGTATATATAAAGAAATTGGAAGAGATATCTGGATGATTGCTCAGTTCATCTTTTGGATAAAAACAGAAAATGAATTGAAAACATCACATGCGGCCATAAACAACCTGCATGAACCAATTAAGTTTACTATTGAATCCAGCACGACACGACTTTCGTTTCTGGATATTTTCGTTATAGAAAAAGAAGAAGAAGAAGAAGAAGAAGAAGAAGAAGAAGATGATGATGAAGATAAAGAAGAAGAAATAAATAGATAATTTAAAAAAATACAACTATCTATACTGCAATCCTACAGATAGTCACCAATACTTGGACTTTAGATCGTGTCACCCTTTTCACACAAAACGAAACCTTTAACCCCAGAAACAATAGGGCACGTCTTCCACTCATGATGAGTAAGTGTATGAAATTTCACTGCAATAGTACTAAACGTACTGGACTTATGGTACTGAAACCATTTTTAATACCCCAATCCTATGACCTTGACCTTTGACCTTTGACCTTTTTGTCCCCAGAGACAATAAGCCACATCTTGCACTCATGTTGAGTAAGTGTATGAAGTTGCATTGCAATAGCACTAATTGTATTGGATTTATGGTACGGAAACAATTTTTTATACCCCTCTCCTATGACCTTGACCTTTTGACCCCAGAAACAATAAGCCACATTTTTCAATCATGGTGAGTAAATGTATGAAGTTTAATTGCAATTACACTAAACGTATTGGACTTAAGGTCCTGAAAACAATTTTTATTCCACTCCTATGATCTTGACCTTTGACCTTTTGACCCCAGAAACAACAGAGCACATCTTCAATTCATGTTGAGTAAGTGTATAAAGTTTCATTGTAATAGCACTAAATGTATTGGACTTATGGTCCGGAAACCAATTTTGATATCCCACTCCTATGACCTTGACCTTTGATCTGTTGACCCCAGAAACAATAAGCCACATCTTTCACTTATGTTGAGTAAGTGTATGAAGTTTCATTGCAATAGCACCTAACTTATTGGACTTATGTACCGGAAATCAGTTGTTGACGAACGCCCACCCACCTACCAGCCCGCCCACCTCACATCAAATTAAAAGCCGAGTTTTGCAACTCGGCTAACAAGATATGACCTGTTGATGTGAGACCTTAACTGGATTATAAGATATGACCTCTTGATGCGCAACTTTAACTGGATTATAAGGTATGATCTGTTGATGCGAGATCTTGACTGCATTATAACGCATGACATGTTGTTGTAAGACCTTACCTGGATAATAAGATATGACCTGTTGATGTGAGACCTTGACTGGATTGTAAGATATGACCTGTTGATGTGAGACCTTAAATGGATTCTAAGGTATGATTTGTTGATGTGAGACCTTGACTGGATTGTAAGATATGACCTGGTGATGTGCGACCTTAACTGGAGTATATGATATGACCTGTTGGTGTGCGACCTTAACTGGATTTTAAGGTATGACCTGTTGATGCGAGATCTTGACTGCATTATAAGGTACATGTATGACCTGTTGTTGTGAGACCTTAACTGGATTAACTAGTCCATCTTTATGTATTACGTCACACAGTGCCAGTCCGACGTTTGAATAGCGATGTTTGTCAAGGGTTAAAGGGTAGCGCAGTGTAGTCGCAAACCTTGATGTTGTAAAGATGGGTTGTCCCAACTTGATAAAACCTCTTTTTCTGAAACTTGGCATAATATTAATCTCTTCGACATGACATCATTATAACTACATGTACGTAGCTAATGTTTTTGGATATCCGAATCATTAGTTTCCATGTAAAATGATGTCAGGAACAATAAAATTTTCGGACGCAAAAACTGACAGGATCCGGAAATTGTATTAAATGCCGTCCATAATGTTAGCTTCACAGTCAATGTATAACAGGACTGTTTACGATTTCTCAAAATGTGTTAAGGGTCCGATACGCTGATTTTGTAGTCAGAGGAAATTGCTATTTGTATCTTCTATTTTCATCTCTTATTCTCCTAGTTTTTACTCATGTCTTTCTAAAGATGCTTCAATGTTCGGGATGGGGCGGAGTAATTGAGTATGTGTGTCCGTTATCTTTGATTTCATTCGTCTTTGTCCTTTTGTCTCATGGGCGGGTCATTCTCAGTCGTTACAGGTTACCATTCTTGTTTAACTTGAAATAAAGTATTTTCTATCTAACATCAAAAGATTCTATAATAATTATGAGAACTATGACTCCTTCTGAGTACTGTGGTGGCTCAGGTGCATACAAAATGCAGTAATTGCCGTTTTCTGTTCCAATATACACAATGTACGTATGTGCTGTTCGGTAATTCGTGTGACACTTCTTTTCATCATCAATGAGCTGTGTTTAAGACAAACAGTGGCATATTTTATATGTCTATTATCACAATACCAAATTGCTTTCTAATTCAGTAATTATAAACCTTGGTGAAGGACTACATCATGTATGTATATATCGAAATATATAATTTTTTATGGAGACAGCGCGGCGCATTAAACTTTATTGAACTAAAGATCTCTTTCATATAAAACAGGGGATGACAAATGCACAGTACATGATTCTGCAGAAATTCTTTTAAAATACGCTGAATTCCTCTAGTTAATTTAGTTTATTGATAATTATTACACGTATTTATAATGAAATGTAATGAAGTCATAAGAAATTAAGATTTTTAAAGAAAATACCAAGAGAATACTTTTCAGAAAATGTATTAATGGCCAGTTTTGTTCTAATGTTATCTCTATCAAATGTTGATCAGCAGTTACCGTAATAAAACTGCATCCATACTGTGCTCATAATCTACGGAGCATTCTATTCGGTTTTTGTTCCAAAGGTCAAGTCACAGTAGTACATTGTTGAGTTTTCTGCTATGGGGGCCACAGTTAAAATACGAATATGTCCATTTTGTACAAATCCATTTTTTAAATCAGCAATGCAAATTAAATCTAGGAAAACTCATACTCAACTCAGTATAAGTGTTCTTGAAACATAACACCCAATATAAGTGTCCTTGACACATAACACCCAATATAATTGTCCTTGACATAACACCCAATATAATTGTCCTTGACACATAACACCCAATATAATTGTCCTTGACATAACACCCAATATAAGTGTCCTTGACACATAACACCCAATATAATTGTCCTTGACACATAACACCCAATATAAGTGTCTTTGACACATAATGCCCAATATAAGTGTCCTTGACACATAACACCAAATATAAGTGTCCTTGACACATAACACCCAATATAATTGTCCTTGACATAACGCCCAATATAAGTGTCCTTGACACATAACACCCAATATAAGTGTCCTTGACATAACACCCAATATAAGTGTCCTTGACATATAACACCCAATTTAATTGTCCTTGACACATAACACCCAATATAATTGTCCTTGACATAACACCCAATATAAGTGTCCTTGACACATAACACCCAATATAATTGTCCTTGACACATAGTTGTAGCCAAATAACCAAAGAGAATTAAAAGACAATTGAAAACTTAAAAAGAAGTAAAAGGAAGTGGAGACCATAACCATAAATCTGGACTGGACGAATCCTTCAGTAACTTGAATGGGACAAAACTCTCTACCAGACCGTTATGTATGATTAAGATTGAAAAGAAGACTATATAGAACAAGAAAGTCCAAAGAAGCCACCTCTGACGAGAATAAAATCATCAAAATCGCCTGAACGGAAAATTATCGAGATGATGAGAGAGATGGCAACTAAAACTGAAAAATTCAAGCTGGAATTAAAGAGCACCATAAACAAAAGTTAGTTCGATTTAACAGATATCTGGACATTTATGAACACTCAGTTAAATCAAACAAATAAACTAATTAATTTATTTATTAAATAAACAAGAGGCCCTAGTGGGCCTATATCGCTCACCTGGGCAAAATTTGCTTATTTACAAACAAATGACATCTCAGTCTTTGACAGATCAGGTCAAAAGATTAAAATTTGGCAGAGGACCTTGAGTACTTACTTTCCATAAGGTTTGGTAAAATTCTGTAAAGCAGTTAATGAAAAATGTCGAAAAATATGCCAGTCAATCATAGGTCTTGGCGGCTATCTTGAATGACAGATTGAGTCAAAAATATACAATTTTGGTATGTGACCTTGATAAATTACTTCTTTTTTTAAGGTTTGGTTCTGAACGGGAAATTGCGCCTATGTTTGCATATCGGACCGGAGATTTATTGATGTACGATATTCCATTTTTTTTATCGGTTAATTACACTTACACTGCAGACTATAACAGAAAATTATCTCGATCGAACGAGATAATTTCTTGTTCGAACGAGATTTTTTTCTCGTTCTCGTTCGAACGACAAACTATCATATACCATAGTCTGCAGTGTAGAAAGGTCGGGGTGGTGGGGGTGGAAAATTTGGTCGAGTCAGATTATTTATTTTCAGATCTTTGAAGAATAGAATATTTATTTCCTTGATACCTGGGTCATATTGTTTATTTTCTGATTTTTTGTTTTTTGCACCAATAAAATACTTAAGATTGCATTGTAATATATGTCATTTACACACGTCCTTCTATAATTATGTTTATTTGTTAACAAAACACATTCTGATATAAGGTAAACTCAACAAATGATATGCAAACTGTCTCTGGTATCCAGGGGAAGAATTTCCATTTATCACTATAGAAGGATGTCTGAGGAAGTGTTAGTGCTGCTCGATTGACGCTTATTTAGAGATTGTATGATATGGTGGAATTGTTCTTAAAGGTGAACTTCATAAGCAGCACATAACACAGCATTTGCACAGGTTTGCTAAATACGAATATGCGATTTACTGGTTAATTGTTCGGTTATACAGCAGAGACCTAGGTCCCGGGTCACGGTAGTCGTGGTACTGTCAAGATTTTGGGTCCGTTGCAAAGGTATAAATTTCTATGCAATGCATCAGGCAGATACTGTCACCATATTCGTGAAAAATTCATGAAGTGACGTAAAACTTAAATGAACGAATGAATTGATCGATCTTCCGACCTGCATCAATCTCATTTAGGGGCAGGCTTGGTGTAGTGGTTAAGCGCTTGGCTTGCGGCGCCGACGATCCGGGTTGGATCTCCGGGTTGCCCCACTATTTAAGAGGTTGGTAACCTCCTCCTTCCATGTCGCGATATAACTAAAATATTGTTAAGCGTCGTAAAACACCATCTCATTTAGTTTGTTCGAGAACATGTCGCGAGTTATCGCTCTTTGCATAATCCAAAGCATGTATGTAGGACATTATGATATTGATTCGAAATCACAAACTGATTTGTTTAGTTAATTATTAACGAAATCATCGAAAGTACAATATCGTGGGTACTGTGCCAAAAATCGTTTATTGTATATTGCCCGGTAATATATATATATATATATATATACACGATATTTTTCTGAGCGTGAAAAGTGACAAATTAACATGGAAATTTACGTCAAATAAGTTTTGAAAGCACTGAGGGAAGTCAAAACATAATGTTGCAGTTGTAGATGAAGTTTGGAACTATTCTACAAAATAGAAAAGTGTGTTTTGATAGAAGATTTTCTGCCTTAGAAAATAGTGATTACTTCTCATTACACATACATACATGTACGTTATATAGAACAAATATTAAAAGATCAATTTCAACAAACGTGGGAAATGAATTGTAATAACTCATCAAAAGGTTTAACATATAAACTATTTACAAATAATATTCATGAATGTCAAAACTATAAAACATCCTCGATTAGTAATCACAAAGAAGAAATAGCCAGATTTCGTTGTACCAACAATAGATTACCAATTGAAACAGGAAGATGGCAAAATATAGAAAGATGTAATAGATTATGTAATTATTGTCATCTAGATGTTGGAGATGAATTTCATTATATATTTAATTGTACATTATTAAATGATATAAGACATTTATTTATACCATATTATTTTACAAACTATCCCAATGTACTAAAGTTAAACGAATTATTTGCAACCAGAAATATCAAACTACTTCAGAACCTTTCAACTTTTATTATCTTTATAAACAAGAGAGTTAATTCTCCAAGTTAACTTCCTATCTTTTCAGTTAGAAATGTATTATAATGATTTCACGTATTGTACTATGCTGTACTATTATATTATATTATATTATATTATATTATATTATATTATATTATATTATATTATATTATATTATATTATATTATATTATATTTGCGCATGTCATTTATGAAATTTAGTATGTATTGTATATCATATACTCTCAATGTTGTAAAACAACCATGAGATGAAACTTGATACGTTCACTCGACTTCGGACATTCTCAGAGAAAGCCTTCAAATTGTGAACGATCCAGCGCCACAGTTAAATGGCTAGGGCTTTCAAAGTATTTTGAAAATGTTGGAAAAAATGGATGTTAAATTTAGCAAAATTGAAGCTTTCGAAAAACGGTTGAGCAAAATTGAAGGATTTTTGGAGATGATAGAATCTGTAGGAAACAAATTGAGGAAATGTGAGAATTCTTTGAATGCGATCGAACGTGAAGTAACAAACGTTAAGAAAAATTTGTCGGAAACTGAAATGTAACTGGATGGCTTGCATTGGGAAATTTATTCGACGGTGTTACAAACAAAGTGTCTGAGTCAAACGAATCACAAACTGAAGTGAAATCAGAAGTTAAGGAGAATTCAACCAAAATTAATGAAGTCAAAGAGGAAATGGAATACTCGAAGGATGTATTGAAGGAGGAGATACTGGATCTGAAATGCCGGTCTATGAGGGACAACCTTTTATTTGTCGGATTAGCCGAAGAAACTGAAGAATTGTGTGAGGAAAATGTGAAGTCGTTCATGCGGATTCGCAAGGAGGTCAGCTTCGAACTTGTGCACGTGTGTATTGGTCGAAGACGGAACACCAACGATCCAAATTCTAAACCACGCGTCATTGTGGCGAAATTTTCTAACTACAAGGATCGTGAATTAGTGAGAAAGCAAGCTCCAAAAACACTTTAGGGAACATCATTCGGTGTACAAGAGTAGTTTCAACCGGAGATTGAGGAGCGCAGGAAAAGCTTCTACCCGATCGCCAGGCAAGCGCGACAACAGAATGACAACGTGAAGCTAGTTAAGGACAACAGAATGACAACGTGAAGCTAGTTAAGGACAGGCTTTACATAAACGGTGTTGAATACAACCCAGCATCAGGACCTGTTTGTGACCGAAAGCCCGCGATCGAGTGTCCAACGTATTGCATTAATGTAAAATTGCATTATTTTCTTGTGATTTAGATTTGTTGAATTCAAAACAAGGCTTTCCGGTAGTCTGAATACAAACGTTCACAGGTGTCATTGAACCATGGCTTATGTTTACAATTATTATTTATATAAGTTTTATTATTTTGACCGCTAGGTGCATTTACAGAACGGAGTTTATGAAAATTACTCATCAGATCGCTGAGTTCGTTAACAAAAGATGACACACAGTTTTCAATACCTGGCTCAGTGGAAAAATCATTACAAGCACATGTAATACATTGCTGTTGGCGGTCGAAATTTTGCTGTAAGAATATTAAACTATCTTCTGCTGCATTGGTTTGACATCGAAAATGCTCTTGTTTATCATACTGGTCAATAGAATCATGTGTGTAAGCACAGTTATTAATACACAAGAGTAGTTCAACATATAAAGGGGGGGGGGGCGTGGTCAGAGTATGTATCAAAATTACACATGATAAATTTACTAATGTAATGGAACATGTCCGGGTAAGACAGTACATAATCTATTACGCTACAACCATTTGGCCCTCCGTAAGTAAAATCATTAGCAAATTTATCCTAATGCCTAGATAGATCTTGTCTTAACCACTGACACCATGAATTGTACAAATAGTGGTACTCTTGGTCCCTTTTGTAGTGATCATCATGCTGTATACTATTCAACTAATATTGCGAAAACTGTTTACTCTACCTTTAAAAGGCACATTTGGCTCTATGATCAAGCTGATTTTGATTTATACAGAGAAAACCTAAGCAATCATGATTGGAATACCTACAATCTATCGCTTGATGAATGTATTGATAACTTATCATCAAACATAATGGATTCGGTCAAATCATCTATACCTAATAAAGTGGAAACCATTAGTCCTACTGACCCACCATGGATACAAAATTATATTCGTAAATTTATCAGGATTAGGAAAAGGCTCCATCGTAAGGCAAAATCAACTAACCTCTCAACTGACTGGGCTGAGCTTTTGTACAGCTAGAAAAAAGTTATCTCCTTAATCCGTGAACCTAACATTAATCATTGTAAGAAACTTACTGAATATTTGCAAAATGGTAACCTTTCCCTAAAACAATGGTGGAAGGTCACCAAACAGTTCTTAAAATCCAATATTTCTAGTGAAATTCCCACATTAGTGAAGGAAAACAAACAATATAATTTGCCTTCCGCGAAAGCCAATATCCTAAATAACTATTTTTGTGAACAGAGTTGATGACAGCCACGCTTTTGATATACTTGTTCCCTCCTATTTGAATGATATACATATTACTGAGCAAGAAGTTAGTGACTCCTTATCTCTCATAAAAACATCTAAGGCTAGTGGATCAGATTTGATTAATCCCCGCCTCCTCAAAGAAGGATCTATGGTACTTGCACCATACTTGACTAAAATCTTTAACTATTCTTTATCTGAATCTTGCTTCCCTGAAAGATGGAAATCCGCTAATGTGAGTCCAGTACATAAGAAAGGTGACAAATCTGACCCATCTAATTATAGAACAATATCCCTTCTTAGCTGTGTCTCGAAGCTTTTTGAAAAATGTATTTTTAAGCATTTCTATAATTACTTGCATACTCATAAGCTAATTACTCCGGTCCAATCTGGTTTCATCCCTAGTGGTTTATGTGTATACCAACTAGTTGATCTCTATGACACATTCTCGAGGGCCTTTAATGATGGTAAAGAAGTAAGAGCTGTGTTCTGTGACATTAGCAAGGCCTTCGACAGGGTGTGGCTTAGGGGTCTGCTATTCAAACTTAGGCCGATGGGTGTCACTGGTCCCATACTCCCATGGTTTAAAAGCTATTTAAGTGATGGCGTTCAGAGAGTCAAACCAATGCAGCAGAAGATAGTTTAATATTCTTACAGCAAAATTTCGACCGCCAACAGCAATGTATTACATGTGCTTGTAATGATTTTTCCACTGAGCCAGGTATTGAAAACTGTGTGTCATCTTTTGTTAACGAACTCAGCGATCTGATGAGTAATTTTCATAAACTCCGTTTTGTAAATGCACCTAGCGGTCAAAATAATAAAACTTATATAAATAATAATTGTAAACATAAGCCATGGTTCAATTACACCTGTAAACGTTTGTATTCAGACTACCGGAAAGCCTTGTTTTGAATTCAACTAATCTAAATCACAAGAAAATAATGCAATTTTACATCAATGCAAAGCAAATTATAAAAAACTAGAACGGAAATTGAAAAGAAACTTATTTGAGGGAGGTAATATGTTAGAAAGTATCAGAAAAAGCAGTGCCAAATTTTTCTATTCCCATTTCTCAAAAAAGCAAAACACTAAAGTAAATATATCACTGGATGAATTTTTCAATCATTTTAAGAATTTAGCAGATAAAGATGCTGACTCTAGCAACAACATAGAGCAGAACGGTGATACAGCCTCCAGTATTTTAGATACTATTTTTGATGAACTCGATATAGAAATTGCATTTAATGAAATTGAGGAAGCTATTAAGAATCTAAAGCGTGATAAAAACCATGGATTTGACTTGGTTTTAAATGAGTATTTTATAGAATTTAAAACTCAACTGTTACCATTTATACATTCAATCTTATATGCTATGTTTAGCAAAAGTTATTTCCCTAACATTCTTTGTAATGCACTTATCGTTCCCGTTTATAAAAAGGGCAACCCACTAGAACCAAGTAATTTTAGCAATATCGGCAAAAATTTTTGCTTCCATTTTGAATACAAGATTGTTATCTTGGCCAAGGAGTTATGATGTTTTAACCGATGCATAATTTGGTTTTAGACCCGGCCATAGTACTTTTGATGCCATTTTTGTTTTACACACACTTGTAAACAAATATCTTTCAAAAAAAATCTAGACTGTATTGCTGTTTTGTGGATTATAAACAGGCATTTGATACTGTTGATCGTATGAAATAGTGGGTGAAAATATTTAAATTAGGCATACAAGGTAAAACGTTGCGCATATTACAATCAAGAGCAGTCTTTTATTGAACAGTCATTACTCTGATTTTTTCTCTGTAACAATAAGGGTGTACAGTATTACAAGGGGAGATGATTTCCTCTCTTTTATTTACATTGTATGTGAATGATTGTAAACTTGAATTCTTGAATAATGGTGTCATGCCAACGGAGTTGCTAGAGTTATCGCTCTTTCTTTAAATGTATGCAGACGATATGGTAATGTTTTCAGAATCTGTTGAAAGGGTGCAGTTTATGTTAAACTCTTTATATCAATATACACAGAAGTGGTCCTTAACTGTTAATGTTAATAAATTGTTGTCTTTAGAAATGGTGGTAATATCAAAACAAATGAAACCTGGTTTTATAATGATTACAAGCTAGACGTTGTTGATCAATTTAACTATCTCGGTTTACTACTTACTTACAATGGAAAAATTTTCAAAACTCAAAAACAGTTGTCAGGCCAATTCAGGAAGGCATTATTTGCTCTAAAACGGAAATGTTTTGACATGAATTTGAACCACATCACGTTATCATTATTCGATACTTATATTGCTAGTATAGCCCCCCTACGGTTGTGAGATCTGGGATTTTCACTCTGCGCCAGATATAGAAAAGATACATTTGGAATTTTGTAAAAATATTCTTGGCGTAAAACGGACAACACCTAATGTAATGATATATACTGAACTTGGCCGCTATCCTTTGATATACATTCGCAAAATACGCATTTTGAAATATTTTCTTAAATTAAGCAAGACCGATAATTGTATTCTGAAATCGTGTTTTGACTATTTGTACACCAATTTTAATGATAACAGAAATGGTAAAAATTGGATATCTGATGTTAAGAGCATGTTGTCTCATGTTGGTTTATATGATCTTTGGTCAAATTATAATATTTTTAAATATGATTACATCTTAGCTATGTACAGCTAAGCACAACGCCTTTTCGATACTTGTAAACAGAATTTGTTATCTGAGATTAATACTTCATCAAGGTGCATTGTATACAAACACCTTACTGATAATGTAACATTGCAATCCTATCTAACGAAACCCATTTCCGTATTATATGAAAAAATGATTTGTCGTATACGTCTATCATCTCATTGTCTATCGGTTGATTATGACGTTATAAAAATATTCCCTTAAATAGACGCTTATGTCCTATGTGTACAACAGACATTGAGGACGAATTCCATTTTCTTTTGAAATGTCCCTAATATCAGTCTTTCAGATTAAAATATATTAAGAAATATTATTTTGTAAAACCCTCTGTCTTTAAACTAGTACAACTTCTCAGTTCCCCAAACATTAAAGAATTTGAATTACTAAACAATTATTTTCTATTAAGTTTAGGATTGTAACGTTTGATGAAATAATCCTCTTTTGCTGTTCTTAATAGTTCATCACTATTCAACATTTAAAAAAAAAAGAGAAAACTGTGTCCAATCATAGCAGGCCCGTCATCCAGCACCCAAAGACTCAGCAATCTCCATGATATATTATTAAAACCGTTGTGTCATAAAGTCCCAAGTTTCATACGAGACCATATAGATTTTTAAAATTACATACCGGATACAGTCGAACCACACACATTGCTCGTTAGCTTCGATGTAACGAGTTCTTATACGAACATCCCTCCTTCTCTAGAAATCGAAGCTATACATTTTGGCTACAAAAATATCCAGAAGAAATTAATGACAGATTCCCAAATCAATTTATTCTAGAAGGCATGAAAGTCGTCCCTGAAAATAACCCTTTTCATTTTGACTACTCGTACTACCTCCAGATTAGAGGGACAGCAATGGGTACTAAGATCGCCCCTACGTATGCAACCCTTGTAATGGGTATTCATATCAATTGGCTTCTTCTCGTTTCATTTTATTACTACATTCATATCGTGTGGCCTCTTCCCGTTTCATAATATTACCACTTTTCGCCCCTTCTCATTTTATCATATTACGACTACCTATCATTTGGCCTCTTGTTTCATTATATTACTATATTTGGCTTCTTCTCGTTTCATTACATTATCACATTCGGCCTCTTTTCGTTTCATTATATTACCACATTCATATCATTTCACCTCTTCTCGTTTCATTATATTACCACATTCATACCATCTGGTTTCCTCTCGTTTCATTATATAACCACATTCATATCATTTGGCCTCCTCTCGTTTCATTATATAACCACATTCATATCATTTGGCCTCTTCTCGTTTCATTATATTACCACATTCGTATCATCTGGTTTCCTCTCGTTTCATTATATTACCACATTCATATCATTTGGCCTCTTCTCGTTTCATTATATTACCACATTCATATCATTTGGCCTCTTCTCGTTTCATTATATTACCACATTCATACCATCTGGTTTCCTCTCGTTTCATTATATTACCACATTCGTATCATTTGGCCTCTTCTCGTTTCATTATATTACCACATTCGTATCATTTGGTCTCTTCTCGTTTCATTATATTACTACATTCATATCATCTGGTTTCCTCTCGTTTCATTATATTACCACATTCATATCATTTAGCCTCCTCTCGTTTCATTATATAACCACATTCATATCATTTGGCCTCTTCTCGTTTCATTATATTACCACATTCATATCATTTGGTCTCTTCTCGTTTCATTACATAACCACATTCGTATCATTTGGCCTCTTCTCGTTTCATTATAAAACCACATTCATATCATTTGGCTTCTTCTCGTTTCATTATATTACCACATTCATATCATTTAGCCTCCTCTCGTTTCATTATATAACCACATTCATATCATTTGGCCTCTTCTCGTTTCATTATATTACCACATTCATATCATTTGGCCTCTTCTCGTTTCATTATATTACCCAATTCGTATCATTTGGCCTCTTCTCGTTTCATTATATTACCACACTCATATCATTTAGCCTCTTCTCGTTTCATTATATTACCACATTCATATCATTTGGCCTCTTCTCGTTTCATTATATTACCACATTCATATCATTTGGCCTCTTCTCGTTTCATTATATAACCACATTCATATAATCTGGCCTCTTCTCGTTTCAGTATATTACCACATTCATACCATCTGGTTTCCTCTCGTTTCATTATATTACCACATTCGTATCATTTGGCCTCTTCTCGTTTCATTATATTACCACATTCGTATCATTTGGTCTCTTCTCGTTTCATTATATTACTACATTCATATCATCTGGTTTCCTCTCGTTTCATTATATTACCACATTCATATCATTTAGCCTCCTCTCGTTTCATTATATAACCACATTCATATCATTTGGCCTCTTCTCGTTTCATTATATTACCACATTCATATCATTTGGTCTCTTCTCGTTTCATTACATAACCACATTCGTATCATTTGGCCTCTTCTCGTTTCATTATAAAACCACATTCATATCATTTGGCTTCTTCTCGTTTCATTATATTACCACATTCATATCATTTAGCCTCCTCTCGTTTCATTATATAACCACATTCATATCATTTGGCCTCTTCTCGTTTCATTATATTACCACATTCATATCATTTGGCCTCTTCTCGTTTCATTATATTACCCAATTCGTATCATTTGGCCTCTTCTCGTTTCATTATATTACCACACTCATATCATTTAGCCTCTTCTCGTTTCATTATATTACCACATTCATATCATTTGGCCTCTTCTCGTTTCATTATATTACCACATTCATATCATTTGGCCTCTTCTCGTTTCATTATATAACCACATTCATATAATCTGGCCTCTTCTCGTTTCATTATATTACCACATTCATATCATTTGGCCTCTTCTCGTTTCATTATATTACCACATTCATATCATTTGGCCTCTTCTCGTTTCATTATATTACCACATTCATATCATTTGGCCTCTTCTCGTTTCATTATATAACCACATTCATATAATCTGGCCTCTTCTCGTTTCAGTATATTACCACATTCATATCATTTGGCCTCTTCTCGTTTCATTATATTACCACATTCATATCATTTGGCCTCTTCTCGTTTCATTATATAACCACATTCATATAATCTGGCCTCTTCTCGTTTCATTATATTACCACATTCATATCATTTGGCCTCTTTTCGTTTCATTATATTACCACATTCATATCATTTGGTCTCTTCTCGTTTCATTATAATACTACATTCATATCATCTGGTTTCCTCTCGTTACATTATATTACCACATTCATATCATTTGTCTTCTTCTCGTTTCATTATATTACCACATTCATATTATATGGCTTCGTTTTTGTTTCGTGACGTCATCATATTGACTTTCATATATTCGAGCTCGTCATATCAATCTTTCGTATTTGTGGGCTCCCCTTACGTTTATATTAGTTTATAAAAAAACGTTTCTTCACTGAAACTCAAAATATTCCCGGTTTTCTAAGAATGTAATTACTTCATTCATCTGTAATATTATCTACCGTATAGACACTGTCCTCCTTGTCAGTGAGCTTAAGGCGAAACTTACCGTATTCGTTCTCCACGACAGGCAGAGGGCATGCATATAGGTATAAATGAAGTAATTAATGATTATCGATAGCTGTTGTTGAGAACATAATGTATGGATATATTGATAAACTTGTAGACTAAATGCATTCTTTTCTCTTATTTTTGTTGTATTCATTACTATAAACGAAAAAGAAAAAATCGCCGACATGACGACAGCGTCAGTATCGACATAAGGCAGCCACGTTGTTTGTAAAGAAAAACATTTGCGTATCACTCCGCCTTTCATTTGATTGGCATAGCAGATGGTAGTGTCCGCTCGCAGGTGGTAATTTATGCACAATTATCAACCATCTGCTTTACATAGAGGTCTATGCAGAATGAAATCTAGAATGTAATAAATCTAGAATGTAATAAATTTCGTAATGTCATCAATTTTTTATATTATTTCTTCTGTTCTTGTTTCGTTTGATTGTCACGTTTATATGATCTTTGCCTCTTGTTGTTTATTTTTATCATCAACTTCGTATGATTTTGGTGTCTTTTTGTTTTGTCATCCGGTTTATATTATTTTGTTTTATTCTCCTTTCGTTAAGTCATCATCTATATTATATTATCACGTCTATATGATTCATTTGTACATTATTGAAATGTCATATGATATGTCAGAATTCTTCCTATCTTGATACCAAAACCTGAAATAAAAATAATAATTGCTACGTAACTGAACCATTTACACGACGCATAAAGCACCGTTTCGCTATATATATTGCTTTTTGTGTCGCTTTTAAGGATTTAGAAGATTTATGGAATCAGACAATGAGCGCCATTATAGCACGCTTATAGTGCAATTATTCGTGAGAGGACAGAGTTTTCTTTCATTATTTTCTATATTATAGGTTCTTCTATCATATTCTTTATAGATAACAGCTCACCTATATCCGAGTCATTCCCTATATATAGGAAAATTTGTTTCACTATCGAAATATACGATGAAGGACAGGAAGTAGAAAAAGCAATCTTTGTAGAACAACATTCAGTTACCCATAGTTATCCGAGAAGTCAACTGCCACATGTTTTGTGCCCAAAATACTTGTTTGTCAGTTTGATGACCAGCTACGAATATTAAACAAAATTTTTACCTTCTATAAAAAAAGAGAAACTCAGAACTGACGAGAATTGAGCAAAATCGGCAGTTTTTATTGCTCACTATTCACTCTGTTATTTACATATTAACACCTTATAATGCTTTTATAGTAGAAAGTTCGATATATTAGTCTTGTAGCAAGTGGTTTTTAACCATTTACCTTCGAATTTCCTCCTGTTGAATTCAAATTGGAACTTACCGGTCTATAAAAATAGAAATCGTGGAAAAATTCGGCAAACGGCTGTTTAAAATCGCTGTTACTGATCTTTTATCGAACTTTCTGCTATGGAAGCATTATAGTTTGGATATAAACAAGTGAATGGCAAAGCGAATAGTAAGTAATACCATACTAAGGTAAGTTTCATTTTTATCAGTTCCCGTCAGATTAGCACGTTTGGGGAAGCTCCATATTCTGCCACATAATTTACGGAAACATATCAACTGCTGTTCCATATACAATCAATCAATCAATCAATCAATCAATCAATCATTGAAATGATGACACATTGGATTCTAATGCATGGCCATCTACTTTATTTTTGTTGAAGATTTGGGAAAGGGGCAAGTATTCCGTTTCTCCCCAGGCTGATCATAAAACAGTGTGAATACTGTTCACTCCCTTTTTCACCTTGAGTTCTTATGTTCTCTTTTTTCAAATATTTTTCACCTGCTAATTACAAAGAGAGTTGATATTACCTACGTTTAGCTTTTTTTCTTTTGAGGACATTATGATATCTCCCGGAATCGAGCCCATTCATCCGAAGTGAAACATTACTTACATGTATTTCACCTTTATTAATGATACTAATATAGTTGTCACTGACATAGAAGTTTTATCTAAGAATGCCCTTTATCCTTCCTATGACATTGTAAAAGTCTGTTTGGAGATAACCTTGTATAATCCATTATAGGACAAAGTGTCTTTAAATATGGCACTGTTACCAAACATTTGCTTTCTGGTCATCTTACTCGTATTGGACGGTCTGTATATGATATAAATTTGAACAGATATAAAAATGATTATGTTTTATGTATTTGCAATATAAGTTCGAAGATTACTTTATATATCCTATTGTGTTTGCAGTACACGGAGAATGGTGCCGGGAAGTTGGTAGTGGACGATCATGTGAGGTATATCTTGGCTGTGTCCTGAAGGAGGACATGTGCTGCTGTCCTCCTATATACCCAGGTAATTTACGTATACTGCATGTGTGTATACATATAGGCCCTCCTCCTAAATCTACCAATCAAGCTTCTGAATCAAGGTAATAAAATTCTTCTGAGTTGTTGCTTCCGTTAAAATTATAAAAATTATAATCTATTTTATTTTTCTTTGATTTCTTTTTTGAAAAAAAAAATCTGATTTATACAAATTCCCTTGTCCTGAGAATGTAGTTATTTCTTTACAATGAAATATTAAAAAGAGTATTCACCAATACTTTACACTATTTCATAAATTGTGTAATACAAGAGCAAGTCCATGATGTTTGCATTTTATACTGGTTTTGACTGAAGGATCATAGGTTGCTAGAGCACAAAACTACTAACTTCAAAATGATCTTCAACATTCTTGAAAATATAAACATTAACATTTAACATTATTCCGTTCTATCGACATAAACACGTCTTTTTCCATTACTCTACACTACATTGCTTATTCAATATTTCCACCACGACAAATGGGTTTTCCCCTACATCTTGATGAATCTATTACAAACTATATATCAATGGAAAGCTGACACTCTCACAAGCAATGTGGTACCCAATATATTACCTTAGCTCAACAAACAAAAGCAACACCCAGTGTGGCATAATACGCCGCTTAGTTTGACGGGAAAAATCTTAAAGTGTGGAGGCTCCCCCACCCCAATTATTCCGGACTCAAGATAACACATGTTTGGCCCAGGGCAACATTCCTGTGTAACCCCTTATCGAAATTCATAAAGGCAGCAAGAAGTTATGGCCAAGAGAATAATTTAAACCTTTCCCCCTTTTTGCTTCTACGTGAAAAATGTAAAAATACAGAAGAAATGAAAACTAGTAATATATATTTATATTAAAATTCATATATAATTCTAACACAAATTTAATATTTGAAAAAGATTGAGTGAGAAATGAATTTTAACAATTTTCTTAACTTTTATCAAAAATAAAACAAATCAAAAGCCCATAACTATACTAACAAAGGAGATATTTTCGAAATCAAAAGGCATATTCTTTTATTTCATCACAGTATTCTGTATAAGTATCAATAAGTATTAAGAAAATCAGTTCATGGTTACTGAAGTTATTATATATCCCATAGAAACTAGCTGCAATTATGCTATCAATGAAAACAAATTCTAAGCTCAAGGGCCATAACTCTAGCAAACCATGTCAATCATACGGAACTGCGAACTGGTACTTACCCTGATTGATATACATCTATATGCCAAGTTTCAATCCACTATCTCCAAAGACTGCAGAAAATAGTCGGAAAAGTGTAAAATCCTAAGTTCAAAGGCCAAAACCGAGTCAATCATACCGAAATGCCAACTGGTACTTACTCTTATTGGTATAAAGTTATATACCACGTTTCAATCCAATACCTTGAAAGACAGCAGAAAAAAGTCCAGAAAACACGACCTCGAACGGAAGGACGCAAACACGCACTGAAGAATAACGCCATAACATAATTCGTCCCGTCTATGATCTTTTTCGACCCAATCCCTAATCCAAGGTGGCTGCCAAGGACTCGGATTGACTGAGACATTTTCAACTTCTTCTCCAAAACCACTTTACAGAATGTCACCAAACTTTACGAGGAGTATGTATTCAAGGTCCGCTACCAAGTTTGTGTTTTTCGACCCGATTCGTTATCTATGATGGGGGCCATGGACTTTGATTTGTTGACACATTTTCGACTTTTCCTCTGTAACCGCTCTACACAATTTCACAAAACCTCACAGGAAGTAAGTATTCAAGGTCTCTATAAAGATTGTGTTATTCGATACAATTTATAATCCATGATGGCGGCCATTGGCTTTGATTGGTTTACACATTTTCGATTTTTCCTCTGCAACCGCTTTACAAAATTTCACAAAACCACACAGGAAGTAAGTACTGAATGTTCTGTACCAAATTTGTATTTTTCAACCCAATCCGTAATCCAAGATAAAGACCATGGGCTCTGATTGGTTGACATATTTTCGACTTCTTCACTTCACAACCGCTTGGCAAAATTTCACCAAACATTACAAGAAGTAAGTTATCAATGTCTTCTACCAAGTTTGTTTTTTTCTACCCGATCCGTAATCCAAGATGGCGGCCATGATCTTTTGTGGTTTAACAGATTTTCGACTTTTCCTCTGCAACCGCTATGCAGAATTTCACAAAACTGCACAGGAAGTAAGTACTCAAGGTTTCCTCCCAGGTTTGTTTTTTTTCGACCCGATCCGTAATCTTAGATGGCCGCCATGGGCTCTGTTTGGTTGACATATTTCCGACTTTCCTCTGCAACCGAATTACAGCATGTCACCAAACTTGACAGGAAATAAGAATTCAATGTTCTCTACCAAAATTATATCCTTCGACCTTACCCATTATCCAAGTTGGTCCAAACGGCTTTTGTAGGAAATATGTACTCTAAGTATTCTACCAAAATTATGTCATTCGACCAGATTCATCATCCAAGATGGACGCCAAGGGTTTTGATTGGCTGACACGTTTTCACCTTCTTTTCATTAACAACTTAACAGAACTTCACAAAATCTTACAAGATATAAGTACTCAAGGTCCTCTACCAAATTTACATCTTTTGACCAGATCCTACTTCTTTTCGGTAACAATTCCACAGAATTTCACAAAACATTACAGGAAATAAGTATTAAAAGTTTTCTACAAAATGAGTTGTCATTTGTTTGTGAATAAGCAAACAGTGCTCAGGTAAGCGATATTGGCTCACTTGGGCCTCTTGCTATAGCAAAGGCGAATTTGTTTTCATCTAAACACCTAATTTCCGTCTGTGTGGATGATGATTTTAAATACTGAGATTCAATTTAATCACATACCCGGTATGAAGCAAGTATATGAATAGCAAATCTACTACCGCTATATATGCATTGCTAAGCAAGCCTATATTATATATTAAAAGGATTATACCGTATTACTATCGAAAGCATGCACACGCACACTCATGATATAGCTATGGTGAAAGATATTAAAACATACTACTTAGTTGCAGGAATAAGATTATTAGCAAAATGGAAAAGACAGATATAGGTATATATACATAAATAGATATTCTACATAAGAATATAGGAGATATGAACAAAATGACATATGTCTGGTCTTCTTCTGTGAAATCCTACTTGGAATAAGAAGTTTAACTTCTGCACTACAATAGTTTTAAAGGGCATGGTGTCAAACCTTTCCATAAAAGTAAATAGACAAATGGGCATAGCCCTTTCTACCGAAACTAAGTATAATCTGCTGAAATGTATCAAACTAGCGAGTTTACAATATACTTAATCACACCACTTATCCTTTTTATCTATAAATTGATTGAAAATCAATTGAGTTTAAAATTGTTATATAAGAAGTTAAAAACCAACCTAGCTGTGGGGTTGTACCAATAATGCTCTTTGATGAGTCACTGTGAATGCTGTTGTCAGTGTCACTCTCCTACAAATTTATTTTTGTATAGTTTTTGTTTTACTTGATACAAAATCGGAATGTAAACTGTTAGTGAAAGAGTACCAGTGGCTGGTGAAAATTGCAGAAACTAGAAATATATAAAAGCAAAACCGTAGTTTAGTATCTGATTATTAATATAATTAATATAGAAACACTATTCTTCACAAAGATTGAAAAAAAGTTGTTAAAACTCCTTGTACTTTGGTCGAATTAATAAACCGGAAGTGTTCATGAGGAACTAAATTCTCGGTTAATTTTCGCTTTTTTCTCCATCTGCCCCGTTAAAGTTGTATACCCTACAATTCGGTATAATTTCAAAAATTAGGGCATATAAAACAAAAACTGTATTTTTCTCGTATGGCTGAAGTTATATTAACTTTGCGTTAATAACATTTTTTGTTGTTTCAAACCCTCGGAGATATCAAAATAAACAGAGAATACTTCGTAAATAAAGAGGGTATTCCATAAATACAACCATAACCTGACTTTGCGCATGCGCAGTTTAATCAAAACAGATACGATGAAGGGAGAGTCCAAAAGATAACGATTTCAGTAAAAACATGTACTAACTTTAACAGACTTGAATGCAGATTTTTAAAGTTACTAGTCAAGTTTATTTACCTCGCCCTCCATCAATGTCCATGATGCGGCGGCTTCTGAATTTAATCACGTGATAAGATGGTTTACAAACATCGCGTTTTAGACAGCTATATCTCACTTATTACGATGAATTTGATCACAACATTTCCAAGGGTCCTTTTTAAAATATGTTTTAGGCTTATATATATAACCAAAAAAAAAAAAAAAAAAAAAAAAGAAAAGAAAGAAAGAAAGAAAAAGCGCTGACCCCAATGACCTTACAAGACCTGGCAATTCATTTCTTATTATATTAATTAATAATTAACTATATATTCGTTTTACTTCGTCTTTTCACCATTATGCTTTAAATAGCATTGGAGTATGCGCTTCATTCAACCACTAAATACATACGATTATCTTGTTTGTGTGTGTGTACGTGTGTGTGTGTAGTTTATGTGTATGTGTGTTAATCTTCTTCAAGAGTGAGAGGCCATTATCTTTTTCCATCTGACGACCTGTTTTGTAACAAATTTGATAATACAATATTTTAAATATTGTGACATAGGCTTATTTGCTCATAGAAACATTAAATTGTCTCTAGCTAAAAAGTATGTATTGCCTTAATTCTTGATTAATTCGCATATTTCTGTTAAAATTCGCTAAAAGTTGAAAATGATCTTCATCATCTAGAAGAGTTTTGCAATATTCGATTTCATCTGTAGTGATTATAGGTAAGGTAACTTGGCGATTTTTACAATGTGGCTCAGATATGGCGGGTCCTAAATGGCGCATTCGCGCAGTGTGTCCCATATGCAAGAGTAACTTTTCATCTGTATAGCTAGATACTTTTATTTTTATAGCTTTACATGTATAGGTCCTATGTGTACGGGGTGATACAAAAGAACTTTTTTTCAGGAAAGCGTGCTTATCCTTGCTTTGGTCGGACAAAAGAACAATGCCACTTACCTTGCCATATGGTCAGTGATACATGCTGCTGGTGTCCGCTGTTGACAGAATAAGAAAGAAACATACAGAAAATCCAAGATTTCCCTTAGGTTTTCAGGCTCAAGAATAATAATAATGATGTACCCTCCGTAATTAATATAAATGTATATATTAATATATATATATATATATATATATATATATATATACTGTTGAAAATTATAAGAATGAATAAATATGTTATGTCACTTCTTTAATCTTTAATTGTCTCACAATTGATTCGTAAAATGAATTTATGTTAACAATGAAATTACAAAAAATAATGATAAAATATCGGTCACATGAAAGGACGGGTCGTTTCCCCATAAGGACGTCTACTGCAACGTTTTCTTATTCAGTGTCCTCTGTCAGATCACAAACAAATATAATAGATAATGATCAACGGATAATTATTTTCTATTAAACAAAGGACATGGGTATAGTCCATGGACCAAATTCCTTTCCCTATATAAGGGAAATTATTAAAATTTGAAGATGTGACAAGATGTAAACAATGACTTGTACATGGTGTCTGTGTGGACCAAGAGTATACACAATGACTTCTAATGTCTGTGGGGACCAAGGGTGAACAAAGTGACTTGCAATGTCTGTGTGGACCAAGAGTGAACACAGTGACTGTTCATATCTGTCTGGACCAAGATTAATCACAATGATTCGTAATGTTTGTATGGACCAGGAGTGAACACAATGACATATAACGTCTGTGTGAACCGAGAGTGAACACAGTGATGTGCAATATCTCTCTGGAGCATTGATGAGCACCGTGACTTGTAATGTCTGTGTCGACCTAGAGTGAATACAATGACGTGAAATGTCTGTGTGGACCACGTTGTAACGTCTGTGTGGACGAAAGGTGAACAAAGTGACGTGTAATGTCTTAACTGACCAAAAGTGATCACAGTGATGATTAATGTACTGTCTGTCTGGAGCAAGACCGAACCCAGTGATGTGTAATATCTGACTCGGCCAACAGTGAACATAGTGACGTTTAATATAAGTGTGGACCAAGGGTGAACACAATGACTTGTAATGTGTCTATGAACCAAGAGTCAGCGCAGCGAAATATAACATCTGCCTGGACAAAGGATAAAAACAGTTACTTTTCATGTCTGTCTAGACCAAGAAGGTAATGTCTGTGTGAACCAAGGGTGAACAAAGTAACTTGTAATGTCTGTGTGGATCAAGAGTGACCACAATGAACACAGTGACTTGTGATGTCTCTATGGGCCACGGCTGAACACAGTGATGTGTGGTATTTTGTGTGGACCAAGATTGATCACAGTGACTTGTAATGTATGTGTGGACCAAGGATGAGTACAGTGACTTAATAAGACATAATAGAAACACTTTTCTCCAACAATAGACCTGAAATATATACTTTCCTTTAAAACTAGACCTTACAGAAACACTTTCCTACGATAAAAAACCTTATAGAAACATTTTCCTCCAACAATAGACCTAATAGAAACACTTTCCTCCTACAACAGACCTTATAGAAACACTTTCCTCCAACAATAGACCTAATAGAAACACATTCTTCCTACAACAGACCTAATAGAAACACTTTCCTCCTACAATAGACCTTATAGAAACACTTTCCTCCAACAATAGACCTAATAGAAACACTTTCCTCCTGCAATAGACCTTATAGAAACACTTTCCTCCAACAATAGACCTAATAAAAACACTTTCCTTCTACAACAGACCTAATAGAAACACCTTCCTCCTACAACAGACCTAATAGAAACACTTTCCTCCTACAACAGACCTTATAGAAACACTTTCCTCCAACAATAGACCTAATAGAAACACATTCTTCCAAAACTAGACCTTACAGAAACCCTTTCCTACGATAAAAGACCTTATAGAAACACTTTCCTCTGATGAAAGACATAATAGAAACACTTTCCTCCTACAACAGACCTAATAGAAACACTTCCCTCCAAAACTAGACCTTACAGAAACACTTTTCTCCGATAAAAGACCTTACAGAAACACTTTCCCCCAATAATGACACATAGAGACACTTTTCTAAGACAAAAGGAGGGGCAGGCGTGGTGTAGTGGTTAAGCGCTTGGCTTGCGGCGCCGACGATCCGGGTTCGATTCCCGGGTTGCGCCACTATGTTTAAGAGGTTGGTAACCTCCTGCTTCCATGTCGCGATATAACTGAAATATTGTTGAAAGCGACGTAAAACACCAATCAACCAACCAACTAAGACAAAAGGCCTTTTTGAAACAATGGACCGCAAAGAGACACTTTTCTTTGACAAAAGACCTTATAGAAACAATGGACCGCATAGAGACACTTTTCTACGACAAAAGACCTCATAGAAACAATGGATCGCAGAGAGACACTTTTCTTCGACAAAAGACCTTATAGAAACAATGGACCGCATAGAGACACTTTTCTACGACAAAAGACCTTATAGAAACAATGGACCGCATAGAGACACTTTTCTACGACAAAAGACTTTATAGAAACAATGGACCGCATAGAGACACTTTTCTACGATAAAAGACCTTATAGAAACAATGGATCGCATAGAGACACTTTTCTACGATAAAAGACCTTATAGAAACAATGGATCGCATAGAGACACTTTTCTTCAACAAAAGACCTTATAGAAACGATGGACCGCATAGACACACTTTTCTCCAACAAAAGACCTTATAGAAACAATGGACAGCATAGAGACACTTTTCTGCGACAGAAGCTCTTATAGAAACAATGGACCGCATAGAGACACTTTTCTACGACAAAAGACCTTATAGAAACAATGGATCGCAGAGAGACACTTTTCTTCAACAAAAGACCTTATAGAAACGATGGACCGCATAGACACACTTTTCTCCAACAAAAGACCTTATAGAAACAATGGACAGCATAGAGACACCTTTCTACGACAAAAGACCTTATAGAAACACTCTCCTCCAATAATAGACTTAACAGAAACAATTTCCTACATTAATATACCTAATAGAAACACCTTCATCGATTAAAGACCTTATCGAAACACTTTCTTCCAACAATATACCTTATAGAAACACTGTCCTTCAACAATAAATCTTATTGGACCGTTTTATGCCAATGATACTGGTATTGTGACAATTCCCGGGCAGTAACAGTTCCTGGGCGTTTTGCTGGTTTGAGCACAATAGGCAAGAAATTATTCAAAGTTTTATACAAAATAAATGATATTTAAAAGAGAATAAGATTTTTCTGGTAGAAATTTGTATTAATGCCTCGTATATTATTTTATTTATCACATTCTGACCTACTTTGAATATCCTTACGCGGGGAAACGTGCTCTTGATCCACGAACCTAAAATCAGTTTTTAAGGTCGAATAATGCAATATTTTCATTATAAGCATTTTTATAAAGGATTGACTTTTGAGTTAATCAAATACCATGTCTTCTTATCCACTAACAATAATAGTAGACTAGATCGTCCGGGAACTATTACAGTGAAGTCGGTAAAATGGCCGAAAAGGAGAGTCGTAAAAATGCATAAAATATTTGGTTAATGTATGAGTTTTGTCATAAGTTTGCCTTTGTTCTATACATAATGGGTGAACCCTGCACTGTACCAACCTTCATGTAATTTGGTCCACTGTAGCAGAAGTTGTTTGCAGAAAACATCAAAAATCGTCCAGGAACTGTTACAGTATCAGTAAACCTAGTAGAAACATTTTCTTCCAACAATAGACCTTATAGAAACACTCTATACCAAAAACAGACCTAAAAGAAACACATTCTTTCGATAAAAAGCCTTACAGGAACATTTTCCTCCCACAATAGTCTTAATAGAAACACTTCCCTCCAATAATAGACCTTATAGAAACACTTTCCTCCAACAATAGACCTTATAGAAACACTTTCCTCCTACAATAGACCTTATAGAAACACTTTCCTCCTACAATAGACCTTATAGAAACACTTTCCTCCAACAATAGACCTAATAGAAACACTTTCCTCCTACAACAGACCTAATAGAAACACTTTCCTCCTACAACAGACCTAATAGAAACACTTTCCTCCTGCAATAGACCTAATAGAAACACTTTCTTCCTACAACGTTAACAGACCTAATAGAAACACTTTCCTCCTACAATAGACCTTATAGAAACACTTTCCTTCTACAACAGACCTAATAGAAACACTTTCCTCCTACAACAGACCTAATAGAAACACTTTCCTCCTACAATAGACCTAATAGAAACACTTTCCTCCTACAACAGACCTAATAGAAACACTTTCCTCCTACAACAGACCTTATAGAAACACTTTCCTCCTACAACAGACCTAATAGAAACACTTCCCTCCTACAATAGACGTAATAGAAACTTTTTCCTCCTTCAACAGACCTAATAGAAACACTTTCCTCCTACAATAGACCTTATAGAAACACTTTCCTCCAATAGTAGACCTTATAGAAACACTTTCCTCCAATAATAGACCTTATAGAAACACTTCCCTCCAATAATAGACCTTGTACAAAACACTTCCTTCCAATAATAGACCTTATACAAAACACTTTCCTCCAATAATAGACCTTATAGAAACACTTTCCTCCAATAATAGACCTTATAGAAACACTTTCCTCCAATAGTAGACCTTATAGAAACACTTTCCTCCAATAGTAGACCTTATAGAAACACTTCCCTCCAATAATAGACCTTGTACAAAACACTTCCCTCCAATAATAGACCTTATAGAAACACTATCCTCCAATAGTAGACCTTATAGAAACAATTTCCTCCAATAGTAGACCTTATAGAAACACTTCCCTCCAATAATAGACCTTATAGAAACACTTTCCTTTAATAATAGACCTTATAGAAACACTATCCTCCAATAGTAGACCTTATAGAAACACTTTCCTCCAATAATAGACCTTATAGAAACACTTTCCTTTAATAATAGACCTTATTGAAACACTATCCTCCAATAGTAGACCTTACAGAAACACTTTCCTCCAATAATAGACCTTATAGAAACACTTTCCTTTAATAATAGACCTTATAGAAACACTTTCCGCCAATAATAGACCTTATAGAAACATTTTCCTCCAATAATAAACCTTATACAAAACACTTCCCTCGAATAATAGACCTTATAGAAACACTTTCCTCCAATAATAGACCTTATAGAAACAATTCTCTCCAATAATAGACCTTATATTAACACTTCCCTCCAATAATAGACATTATAGAAACATTTTCCTCCAATAATAGACCTTATATTAACACTTTCCTTCAATAGTAGACCTTTTTTGAAGAAGCAGTTATTGTAATGTATCCAGATTACATCATAAATGCCTCAGTAAAATTGAAGATTTTAGTATTCAATACACCAGAAATATATTTCAGTAAAAAAATGGCGTTTTTGTCAAATTTCGTACAGGAAAATCCTTATTTCCTGTGGGCGTGGCTTAAACCGCAAGTTGACGAACTACAGGACCCTCAGCGATCATCAACAACACAGTATGTCATCCCTTTTATCTAGGTCATCTACATGTTCAAATAAGTGCGCGTTGTGTACTTTGGTCAGCGGAATAATCTAAAATCTTTGTGTGCACCATGACCATAATTATGAAAATAAACACTTTGAATTCTTGTTTAATAATCTAACTATTGCAGAAAATCTTCTTTATACTGTTTATAATTGTCAATAAAGATTAACTTGCACAGGGACTTATTTTTCTTGCGTAGAATAGTGGTGCCAGTCTGTCAAATTATTGGAGTTGTCTTTCTTTGACTACCGAACAGTAAAAAGAGGGAAATGTGAGAAAAAGAATCAAAAACACCATATTCCGGGAGGGATAACGAAATCTCAATCCTTGTGCCCATGCCGATTGAAATCCATGACTCGTCATGGATATCAATAGACATGGGCACTTGGATTGAGATTTCTTTGTCCCTCTCGGAACATGGTGTTAGATCCTATTAATCTAAAATTTGTTCGATTGTTATGCTTGTGACGTCCCAATCAGATTATCCAATATGTCCGACTTTAAAGGTCATGGGAAACATAAATTTTTGTTGTAAAAAAATAGTGATACTTGGGAAAATTAACCTTCTTGTTTAAAAAAACAGATTTTTCTACTGTATCATATAGGCATAATTGCATTTATAAGTCAGTAATTTAAGAGTAAATACAGAGTTAAATGCCCCTACAGAAATACAGGTTTGTGAACACAGGTACAGCTCATATAGTAATTGACCTAATATAAGGTCATAGCGATCACAGTCACGAAAATCCGCGAGACTTGCCGAAGCAACACACATTTACATTTATATTCAAATATCAATATTTCCAGAACGAGTAATTATTTTCAAAAACAAAAAAATATGAGGATATTATTTAAAGCATATATACTTTATTTAAGCAAAAACATAAATTTGTATAATTTAAGTTTCCCATGACTTTTAAATGACGTCAACACAATCACATTTTGCGCTTAACAGTTTGGCATTAATGACCTGAGGAAATTGAATCGGTGTATGGTTTTATTGAATTAGTTTGAGATATAACTAAAGATTTGGATTAAGATGAATGGCCTCATATTTTGAATCGGTGGATAGTATAAAGGTAATGTCAGTGACCATTGGTAATAGAGAGGTGTCTATCCATTATACACAGAAAATAAAAACAGTGGAATGAGATACACATTTTACAGGATGGATGGTAGACTAGTTATCCGAAATCTACGTATCTTTAGTTCATTTCTCCATTGGGTTAAAACCATTGGGTTAACAGCTATGCAGAGAACTTTCATCCCATAAATATTTCGCAGAAAATAACATTATTGTATTACGACTACTGCCTCAGGTTAAATTTCAAAGATATCACAAATAGTTTAATGATAAATTCTTTATATAGAAACATGGCGCAATAAATTTAAAATTGCTGAGCGCTTTGATATTCTGGTCACACGACGGTCAGACATTGAGAAGGAAACGCCAATATTTATTGTTTATATAGTTACATGCACCGGAAAAACAAACCTTGACCTAATTTTAAAAACTTGAATTAATTGCAGTATGAATTTTACATCACAGAACTAATATAAATAAATATAAATGGTATAAATTTCAAGTGTGTGTGTTCAACATTGAAGTGTCATTTTATGCCTTAGCCCTGACCTTACTCGTGTATGTTTTTGAAGTGACAATCCAATAATGATACTTTCACCATTAGGAAAATTTAATAGTTGTTATTATTATTATTATTATTATTATTATTATTATTATTATTATTATTATTATTATTATTATTATTATTATTATTTCTTTCATCTCTTTGCCACCTATTTATTCATCAATATGTTTATTTCTAAGCTTGTTTGTATTCATATTTGCAAGCATGGCATTATGGACAGACATATCTTTATTTGTATATGTCTTACAACATATCTGGCATTTTATTATTGTACAGAATGATGTGTTCAGAATCCGGGTAATTACGAGTCATAATAAGGTAACCTCACGAAATTACACGATCAAACATGCACGGAATCGTGATTTACTAGTGTAGGAAATAAGCAGCACATTTCCTCAACCTTTCTGGAATATGGAGGTGTTCCAAAGGCGAGGCATTTTAAATCTGTTGCTGATTATCGCCATGAATAAATACGACTATAAACAACTGGAATATCAGCCCACTAGAAAATGGGAACAGACAACCTGATGGTTTGTTGAAAATGCAGGGATTCTTGAAATAAACAATAATTGTTTTGTGTGCAAATTGCCAAAAGGGATTAGTCATAACGTTTAATAGAATACATCACTTTATAGTTTGGGTTCGGGAATTTTAAACATATGACAGACATGACAAACACGAAGTTGAGCTTGTGTTTATCTTGGTTTTTAATTTTTAATTTCATTGTTGTTTATGCTAATTATTATTATAATTATCAACATTATTATTGTTGTTGTTATTATCTATTTATTTATTTCTTCTTCATTTGTTTTATGCTTTCTCATTCTGTCATTGTTTACCCCCGAATGCCGATCGACACTTTAGAAACTGAAGCTATGAGGTGTGATATATAGTATTGGTAGAATCTATACAAGTATTCAGATATGTATCAGCATGTATATCTGCGTTGCTTTACTTGTTAAATCTGATAACACGTGTGTTATATACTATACCGATAAGCTGGATGGCTTAAAGTTAATAAAAAGAAAAAAACCTAAAAGAATACAATTATTTGACGGCATTTTGATAAATGCACACGAGTACTGGACATAACTCTATAAAATATGACGTAGTTTATGCTATTGGACGGCAATTGATTGTAGAGATCCAAGATCCATATCCAGAGTTGCGTTCTGACGTTGGTGACTTTTGTAAGATCTTTCAGACTCTAAGTCATAATAATATTGGCACACGTGTATACTTATATTGTTATTAATGAAATATACATGATCTATACTACAAGAGACTCTGCTGTCACCTCCAGTATACACCCATCACTATAACACTACGAATCTCACCGAATCTCACGTAGTCCATAGATGTACAGCAAGGCAACATGAAACCATCTGACCGAATGCCATATCGTCTATAGATGTACAACAGGGCAACATGAAACCATCTGACCAAATGCCATATTGTGCACAGATATACAGCAGGACAACATGAAACTATCTAACCGAATGCCATATTATTCATAGATGTACAGCAGGACAACATGAAACTGACCAAATTCCATATTGTTCATAGATGTATATCAGGGCAACATGAAACTATCTGACCAAATGCAATATTGTTCATAGATATAGAGCAGGGCAACATGAAACCATCTGACCAAATGCCATATTGTTCATAGATGTACAGCAGGGCAACATGAAACCATCTGACCGAATGCCATATTGTTCATAGATGTACAGCAGGGCAACATGAAACCATCTGACCGAATGCCATATTGTTCATAGATGTACAGCAGGGCAACATGAAACTATCTGACCGAATGCCATATCGTCTATAGATGTACAGCAGGGCAACATGAAACTATCTGACCGAATGCCATATCGTCTATAGATGTACAGCAGGGCAACATGAAACTATCTGACCGAATGCCATATCGTCTATAGATGTACAGCAGGGCAACATGAAACTATCTGACCGAATGCCATATTGTTCATAGATGTACAGCAGGGCAACATGAAACCATCTGACCGAATGCCATATTGCTCATAGATGTACAGCAGGGCATCATGAAACCATCTGACCGAATGCCATATTGTTCATAGATATACAGCCGGGCAGCATGAAACCATCTGACCGAATGCCATATTGTTCATAGATGTACAGCAAGGGAACATGAAACCATCTGACCAAATGCCATATTGTCAATAGATATACAGCAGGACAACATGAAACTATCTGACCGAATGCCATATTGTTCATAGATGTACAGCAGGACAACATGAAACTATCTGACCAAATGTCATATTGTCCATAGATGTACAGCGGGGCAACATGAAACTATCTGACCGAGCGCCATATTGTTCATAGATGTACAACAGGGCAACATGAAACCATCTGACCGAATGCCATATTGTTCATAGATGTACAGCAAGGGAACATGAAACGATCTGACCAAATGTCATATCGATTATACATGTACAGCAAGGCGACATGATACCATGTCACTGAATATTATGTAGTCTATTCATGTACAGCAAGGCAATACGAAACTATCCGACCGAATGCCATATCGTCCATACATGTACAGCAAGGGGATACGAAACTATCTGACCGAATGCCATATCGTCCATACATGTACAGCAAGGCAATAAGAAACTATCTGACCGAATGCCCTATTGTCAATATATTTACAGCAAGGTGACACGAAATCATCTGATCGTATGTCACGTAGTCCATACATGTACAGCAAGGCGACTAGACACCATCTTGCCGTATGTCTCATAGTCCATACATGCACAACAAGGCGACACGATACCATCTCATTGAACGTCACGTAGTCCACACATGTACAGCAAGGCGACACGACATCATTTCACTGAATGTCACGTAGTTCACACATGTAAAACAAAGCGACACGACACCGTCTCACTGAATGTCACGTAGTACACACATGTACAACAAGGCGACTTGATTCCATCCCACCATATGTCATGTAGTCCATACATGTACAACAAGACGACACGATACCATCTCATTGAACGTCACGTAGTCCACACATGTACAGCAAGGCGACACGACATCATTTCACTGAATGCCATGTAGTTCATACATGTAATACAAAGCGACACGACACCATCTCACTGAATGTCACGTAGTCCATACATGTTCAACAAGGCTACACAAAACAAATTCACTGAATGTCACTTTACCCATTCATGTGTAAGGAGGCGACATAAAATGGCCTTACTGATTGTCACTTTATGCGTACATGTGCAAGGAGGCGACATAAAATGGCCTTACTAATTGTCACTTTATGCGTACATGTGCAAGGAGGCGACATGAAATGGCCTTACTAACTGTCACTTTATGCGTACATGTGCAAGGAGGCGACATGAAATGGTCTCACTAAATGTATCACAGATTAAGCGGCTCTCAATACTTATAATTAAGAAAGAAAAAAGAGGAGTTACTGGCTCAGTTATCTGGCAGAAGTCACCATGGAGCTATACAATACATGAATATAAATAATTTACTAGAACATATAACACATTACAAAAATATTTGATTGTAGTGCAATTACGATACCGACTTAGGACGGTCATTTAATTTGACAAAAGCCAAACAAATGGTGTGGTTAGCCGGTTTACGGGCCCACCATCCCACTCACCGTAACAGCAGAACAATCAAAGGACGTACATTAAAAAATTTATAAATTATCCTCCATGTAAAGAACAAGGGTCAACAGGTATCGCATATTGAGAGGTCATAAAATATATGCGACATCAACATGATAAGCCGTGCTCTGCCAGTCTGAAAGCGAGCTAAGACCCTATATCTGTAGGAGTCCCGACTAACAGTCAGAGGGGACGAGGTTCAGGACCATGCCTCCTCTGAAAGAGGTTTGGACAAGGCCCGTCATATAGTCCCCACCGCCCTGTTAGTCAGCGTGCAACGTTCAAGTAAAAGTCTGCATAAGGCTGTAGAGGGACCAAATACAAGACCTATAGTCTTTTTGATGATCTCAATATCATATTGTCTATTTAGAAGACGTCTGACTATTTTATTACATGATAAAATAACGTTATCGGAGCCTTTTACTTTCCTTAGTTTATATACAAGATCACCGTAAAAATAAGGATGGAAAATTCCTTTGGATACATACTGTTGAAAAGAAATATTTCCAAATTTAGATAGAAGTTCTGAATAAGATCTGAAGAATTTGCCGAATGTTTTTCTTAGCTTGTGATATCTGTAACAATTAGTTAAAAGTTTAGTAGTAATTTGTAAATTTCGTTTATGAAAGTCCAAAACATCGGTGCAGCCTCTGACAAATCGAACTAATTGAGATATATACATGTAGATACCACATGACAAATATAAACACAAAAGATAAAACACATAAGATAACATTGCCAGCAATGAGTAATTGCAGACATAACGAGACAATATTAAAATGTAATGCATTCAGTTTGTATTTTAGTGATCATTAGGCAATTCTTATGATTTACGGATAGCAGTATTCCTGAATAACCTGAACTGTGCTGTATTAGGGACCAGTCGTATACCAATTTACACTTTCCACACCGTCAGGCGTTACTATATTACCTAAATTATTGTGCTTTAGGCACTAAATCCTGTACCAATTTATGATTTCCAAACCTTCAGGCCTAATACTTATTATTATGTAGTGAAAAGATAAAGACGTCTTATAATTGTTATTACTTTTTAGTTTGTGATAATGCGCACGAAGCAAATTTTACAATATCTTTTCTAAAACGCTCGCGCTGTTTTACAAGGCTTAGTATTTACTGTTGTAAAAGTTTGTAGATTATTCTAAGACTATAGCAGAGTATCTCCCTCATATATAGCTTTATCGTTAGGAAGGTTGTGAATCTTAGTTCTTCTGATTGGTAATAGATGCCCTCTTCAAATGTTTTGGATGTCTCAGTTTCATTTTTATTTATTCATTATTTATTTATTTTGCACTAAAGAGTATAAATTTTCAATATATTGATAATAATAACCACTCTGTCCTATATGTTAATGACGATAACCAAGATAAGGATGCATACACTCTGTCCTATATGTTAATGACGATAACCAAGATAAGGATGCATACACTCTGTTCTCTAGTTAATGACAATAACCAAGATAAGGATACATACACTTTGTCCTATATATAAATGACAATAACCAAGACCAAGATACATACACTTTGTCCTATATGTAAATGATGATAACCAAGATAAGGATACATGCACTCTGTCCTCTAGTTAATGACAATAACCAAGATAAGGATACATACACTCTGTCCTATATATATGTCACCGGTTGCTTAGCGCAGTAAAGAACGCATAGCGGCGCGCAGTTTTACTTGTCTTTGTGTATACGTTTTCGTCCTGTATTGTCACCTCGTTTGTATACGTCACTAGTACACGTGCTAATGTTTATGTCCTTGTATGATTGAATGACTGTATGAGTGAGTTGTATGGGTGAACTGACCAATGGACTGCATGTTTTAATTAACTAAAATCCCGCGCTAACCTTTCTTTGTCTGATATAGATCGCTTGATTCTCTTACGAGACAGACGTATTTATCTTTGATATTACATTTATACAATATGTGACTCGCAAGATTCATAAACATTGTACTTATCGGATTGCTGGTAAGATCTTATTTACAGTTTTATATTGTTCATAAATAGTAAAATATCACAATTATTGAAATTATCATTTTAATGATTAAAGTACAGTTTGTGAGATAATGGTAAAATGATGTGTCTCTGTACTTTGTATTGATGTCTATTGTTTTAATGTTTTGTACAGTAGAGTCTTTGTATTGTGTTTCAGGCTCTTATATACATACATAGAAAAGAATTAAATTATATATCTAAACCCACAAAGAGTGCTGTAATTTTAATTTCAAGAGCAAGCCAGGGTGACAAATGGCGCCCAACGTTCAGATATTAGTATAGGATTCGGAGCCAGGGTCCGACGATACATCTAATGAGGCTAGCCAGTATAGAGATATGTAGTAGAAAATAGTGACGATCGATCGTATATATTCATATATTCGAATAACATTCAGGATTTATATTTGTGTTCTAAAGACCTTCCTGGATCCGCATATCAATACAAAGATTTCCGTCCTCCAACTGATTATTTCATCAGAGGTGGTGGTAATATTGTTTACGCTTTACGTTGTGAACACAATATTGAGATATGCTTTTCACCAGCTTGTGTAAGCAGTGGCTGAAATTAATGGAGCGAAACGTACTCTGATCAGCTGTTTTGTGTTTGTATTTGGCGGGGATAATTTGCATATAGTGTGTTTGCGCATGCATGAGGAGCACACACCTGTTTCCGTTCCATGCAGTTCCAAATGTCAACAAACGGTAATTAGGCCTACATTGATATTAAATTTATTAATTAACTTGTAAGTGTGTATTATCTGTTCAATCAACATTGCGTTTCAGGGATGTACCCTCACCGTTCATACATATATCTGCAGAGGTATACATCGCAGTATTGACTTTATTTGTACGAGTGCAGTGACGAGAAGAGGGCACCGCATTTCCTCTGTTGTTTGAAAGTGACATTTTTTTCATTGACATTATGAATCATTGATAGTAATAGACTTTATTGCTTAATTTGTTCCTTACATTGTTTCTATTTCAGGTATATATATTGAATTTTCGTGCATTTGAAAACTTCCATTGTTGCTATAATTTTGAAATTTGTAGTGTATTGCATTCATAGAGTAGGATTGATATTGAATAAGTGATATTGATACTGATAGGAATACATATCTAACATCATGCTTACAGTCCTTGCACGTTATTAACAATATTACTAGCAGTGATCACAGACCAGACGTGTGATTCAACGACAGTGTATAGAGAGGTATGTTACATGTGTGAATGTTTGTATGTTGTGTTTCATGTTCTGTGTTTATATGTTTCATGTTCTTCTCTTGCATAAGTTAGCGAGACAGTTACTAGCACGCGTACAGATAACTGAACTAGGTAGTAGTAGTTGGTGACCATAGATGGTATTACAGTGTATGATTAGCACATGCATACCGGGATACTTGTACATATATTAGAACTGTGTCAAAGTGTGTCTAGTACTAGGAAATGGGTAGATTAGTTGCAGATATACCCATTGCCATCCATGAGTACACAGTTATGCTATAAAGTTAGTTGTTACACTTTATAATATACATTGTCTAGTGCAATAGTGAGAGCAATAGTTAGTATTAGTTACTTAGAAATTAGATACGCATAGTTACAACTGCAGTTCGCGGTATTTCGCGTTGTTTGCTGACACAGAGAAGACGTGTTGTGTTTGTGTTTTTATTTCATTACATTGACATAGTATTATTTCCATGAATTTTCATTTGGTTGTATATATTCTCACCATTATCATAATGGCATCATCAGATTTACCCCCATTAGATAGTGACGGTGAAAATCATGATGATTTGACTGAGGAACAAATGATTGAAAAATTGCTCAAAAGTGGTAAATATGAGATTCATACTAAGACTAAGAGTGAACCAGAGGCTAGTACACCTAAGGAGAGGTTATTTAAATACATGGAAGGTGTAAAGAGTAAGAGTGCTATACCAAATTTTGGACGAGGTAAAGGCTTGTTAGATTTGAGTTGTGTGAAACCTAGTAAGTCGGTTGGATTTCAGTCAAAGTTGTCAGATTCAGATTTACCTGTGTTGAAAACTACACCTTTGCCTAAGGTAGTTCAATTTTCAGGAGACAATCCTCCACAGAAAGGTGATGTTAGTTATGATGAGTGGCGATTTGAGATTAGATGTTTACAGAGTGACCCTGAGGTAAGTGTAAGTCAGTTGGTTCAATGTATTAGAAGATCTCTCAGAGGTACGGCGAGGAAGATGCTGATCCCATTAGGTGAGAAGGCTAGTGTGGAAGAAATTCTTCACAAGTTAGATGCTTTATTTTCTGACATTTCTACCAATGGCATGGTTATGCAGGAATTTTTCAATTCTTTTCAAAAGCCAGAAGAGAATGTTACAAGTTTTGGTTGTCGTCTAGAATCACTGTTGCAGACAGCGATAGAGCATGGTTATTTAGGTAAGGAGTCAAAAGATGATCTCTTACGTCATAAATTTTGGACATCATTAAGGTGTGAGAAATTGAAATCACAGACTCGTCACAAGTATGACACAATTGCCAATTATGATGAGCTGTTACGGGAATTGAGGCAGGTAGAGAAAGAGTTAAGTATTAGTCAACATGGTGTTCAGGAAGAGAGTACAAGTATAGTCATTTCAGGTGGTAAGAGTTCAGGAGGTACCAGTAAGAAAGCACATCAACAAGCTATTAGTACAGACGTTGATAGAATTACAGATTTAGAGAAGAAGTTGGATGGTAAAATTCAAAGTTTAGAAAACAGAATGACTACATTAATTGATGGTAAGTTCAACCAGATTTTACAGAAATTGGATAGTAAAGGTCAAGGTGAATCAAATAGTAACAGTGTTCCTGTAAGAGGTAACAGTACACAGAGAGGTTCAGGATATTTTCGAAGAGGTAGAGGAGGTAGAGGTTTTGGTAGAGGTAATAACAGTGGAAATAGAGGACAGTCAAATAGTGATCAAACGCCAAAAGAGTGACCACCTCAGGTGTTGGCCAAGCTGAGGTCGGTGAACGTCAAGGCCAAATACTTGAAAAACTTGTAGGAGAGTCAAATGTTGGTGAGATTATAATACAAGGTGAACAATTTGATGCTTTGATAGATTCTGGTGCTATGGTGACAACTATATTAGATTCTGCGTACAATGCCTTAAATGACAAACCAGAGTTGAAGTCGTTAGACAACTTGGGTCTTAAACTTTCAGTAGCAGATGGTTCTGCATTGCATTACTTAGGATACATAGAATGTGATATTTCTGTTCCTGGTTTGCAAGAGACTGAAATCAAAATCCCCATGCTTGTATTACCAGATAATGACTCAGTTTACTCTGTGATTGTTGGAACCAATGTTTTAAGATTATACAAGAACTGTTTTGATGAACAAATGCCTACATCATGGCACATGGCTTTGCAAAGTATGGGTGTCATGGCAACAGTAAAATCGACCAATAGAAAGCCATTACAGGTTTATCCAAATCAAAGTATGGTATTAAATGGTATTGTCAGGAATGTCAGTGAGTTGACAGAAGTTATCACTGAAAACTGTGATTCAGAGTCTAATTATTTAGTATGTCCAAGAGTAATGAAGTTGGGTAAGTCTGCAAGGGTACAGAAGTTGCAAGTGAAGATTTGTAATATTACTGCAAAGACCATTACCATTAGACCACGGTCAAATATTTGTAATATCAGCCCTGTAAAAGTGGTTGATAGTATCGCTTCAGATGTTACAGATGGTCAAGGACATATGAAGGAATCGTTACCCACAGACTTAGGAGTAAAGATTGACAAAGATAACTTGTCTTCAGATCAGGTTCAAAGTGTACATGCACTTTTGAATTCTTGGAAACATGTTTTTTCCTTGGGTCCACTTGACATTGGAAAGACCGATTTGGTTACTCATACGATTGAGTTAGAGAACGATAAACCGTTTAAACAATCTTATAGGAGGATACCACCAGGGATGTATGACGAGGTACGTCAACACCTCAAGGAAATGTTAGATGTGGGTGTTATTCGAGAGTCGAATAGTCCATTTTCCTCGAATGTGGTGTTAGTGAGAAAAAAAGATGGCTCACTACGTTTCTGTATTGATTACAGAATGCTGAATTCAAGAACGCGCAAAGATGCATATATGCTCCCACGTTTTGATGACGTAGTAGACAACCTTGCAGGTTCACGTTACTTCTCAAAATTAGATTTGAGATGGGGTTATTGGCAAGTGCCACTTGCAGAGAATGACAAGTATAAGACTGCATTTTCAGTTGGCAATCTTGGTTTTTATGAGTGCAATAGGATGGGTTTTGGGCTTACAAATGCTCCCGCAACGTTTCAGAGGCTTATGGAGAAATGTATGGGTTCTATGCATCTCCGAGAATGTTTAATCCTTCTCGATGACATACTTATTTTCTCTAGAACCTTTGACGAACACGTCAAACGCCTCATTTCAGTCTTTAAACGTTTAGAGCTACACAATTTGAAGCTTAAACCATCTAAATGCGAGCTTTTTAAACCGTCAGTAACGTATTTGGGTCATATTGTATCTAGCGAGGGTATACAGACAGATCCCGAAAAACTTTCGGTTGTGAAAGATTGGCCTGCACCAACAAATTTGAAAGAGCTTCGTCAGTTTTTGGGTTTTGCTGGTTATTACAGACGTTTTGTCAGGAATTATTCAAAGATTGCACAGCCACTGAATGAGTTGTTACAAGGTCATGGTACATCCAAAACCAGCAAAAAGTCTAAAAAGACAGTTCCTTCTGTATGGACCTGGGGTCTAGCTCAGCAAAATGCTTTTGAAGCCATCAAGGAAAAGTTACTTAATCCACCTGTGTTGGCTTACGCAGATTATAATCTACCTTTCATTGTACATACAGATGCATGTAGTTCAGGTCTGGGTGCTGTGCTGTACCAGAAACAAGATGGTGTTGAACGTGTGATTGCGTATGCAAGTCGAGGTCTCAAGAATAGTGAACGCAATTTTCCAGCACACAGATTAGAATTTTTGGCGTTGAAGTGGGCGGTAACACACAAGTTTCACGATTATCTCTATGGAAACACCTTTGAAGTAATTACCGACAATAACCCACTGACATATATACTGACAAAAGCCAAATTAGATGCTACAAGTCACAGATGGATTAGTGCATTGGCTACTTACGATTTTACTATCACTTATAGAAGAGGGGCATTGAACAAAGATGCAGATGGGTTATCACGGAAGCCACAGTTGTTTTCAGATGCTGTAAAAGCAATATGTTTAGCTGCAGTGAATGCTGTCCCTTTGGTATATACTGTGTCAGACGGTGTAGATCCCATTGCTGTTGATGAAGGTTTTCCTCCAGAAAGTTTGAATAGGATTGACTGGAAACTAGAGCAGAGACAAGATCCCATTTTAAGCAGAGTTATCGAACTTATTGAAAGCAGTTTTCACCCAAGGGGGGAGGAAAGTAGTAAAGAGTCTATAGAAGTACACAAGTTCATACGGGAATGGAAAAAGTTACATATAGATGATGGTGTGCTTTATAGAACTGCTTTCCTAGATAGAGAACAAAACTCGTAGTTCCAGAACATTTTAAAGATAAAGCTTTGATGGGGATACATGATGACGTTGGTCATCCGGGCAAGGAAAAGACCCTTTGGCTTGCCAAACAAAGGTTTTATTGGCCAGGATTAGAGAGATCAGTGACAGAGAAGATAGAAAGTTGTGGTAGGTGTATAAGGAGGAAAACACCTGTAAAACCCACAGCAGAACTAGTTCCCATAGAGACTACCAGACCATTAGAGATCTTATGTATTGATTTCCTTAAGTTGGAAAGATCTAAAGGTGGCCAGGAACATATCCTGGTAATTACAGACCATTTTACCAGGTACGCCCAAGCAGTCCCTTGCAGAAACGAGTTGGCTACTACCACAGCAAAAGCATTATACGAAAACTTCATAGTGCATTACAGTTTTCATGAGAGGATCCATAGTGACCAGGGTCGTAACTTTGAAAGCAGCTTGATCAAGGAACTTTGTAAACTGGCTGGAGTCAAGAAAACTAGAACTACTCCTTACCATCCTATGGGAAATGGGTCTGCTGAGAGGTTCAATCAGACTTTGTTAAAGATGCTTGGTACTCTCGAGGAGGAAAAGAAATATGATTGGAAGACTTATGTTGCCCCATTAGTACAAGCATATAATGCTACCAAGAACGAATCTACAGGGTTCTCACCCCATTTTTTAATGTTTGGGTGGCACCCGCGCCTATCAGTATACGCTTTCCTTGGCATTGAATCGGGCAGTATGGGCCAATCTGACCATATTTCTTACGCCAAAAAACTCAGAGACAGGATGCAGTTTGCTTACAAAGTGGCTGCTGAGAACTCAAAGAAAAGTGGATGTAAAAGTAAAGATGCATACGATAAAAAAATAAAAGAATCAAAGTTAGAGTTAGGGGATAGAATTTTAGTTAGGAAAGTAGGAATACAGGGAAAACAAAAACTGGCAGATAAGTGGGAACAAGAAGCCTATTTGGTGACTCAAATCCCAAATAGTGAAATTCCTGTGTATAAGGTAAAAAGAGAAGATGGGAAAGGGCCCTCCCGTACTCTTCACAGAAACATGCTATTACCTTTCAATGTTATTCCCACAAGTCAGTCTAATTCTTCACAGAAGAAAGATAAAAAGAATCAGTCTCATACTGAAACTAAAAAACCAGTTCAAAAACATCATTCTGAAAGTGAATCCAGTTCTGATGAATCTGAGTCCAGCGACAGTAGTCAATGTCAGAGATACATTATTCCCCAACATAGACAACAAGAGTTATCTCCCTCAGAACGTAATAATACGTTAGGAGATGGTACATATACATTGCAAGAGTTATCTCCCTCAGTTGTTCATAATTCCACTCGACGTGAACAATCACATCAGACATTTATTCACAGTCCTGACACAAATTCTTCTTTACATCAGACTGCTCATTCAGATCCCCACAACTCTTCATCCGTAACTTTTCAGCATCAGAAAATTTTAACATCTCCATCTCCTGTACATCGGCCCAGGCGAACTAGAAAACCCCCTGATCGGTATGGTCAATGGGATTACAATGTTCTCATTACAAGGATTGAGACACTTGTTTAATTCTACATACAAAATTGAATTCCACCAGATTGTGTTCTATTCATTTTAACTTTGAAATATTCACATTTCATTTGCATTGCATGTTTATTTCAGCTAGTTTGTACAGAGTGCTGAATATTGTATAATTAACTGAGACATTTCAGTTAGTACAGAGTTTCTTTATTGATCATTTTCACATTGCTAATGCATGTTTATTCATTTGCAGATATGACATGAAATATTGCATTAATATATGATCAAGTTCAACTCAAGAAACTGGTATTATATGTGTAGTGATGTATATAGACTTAGATTATCTATATATCAGTACGTAAATATTCATATTGACTAACTGGATTGAAGTTCGAACCCAAATGATCTCATTCGATCAGAATGCATTGATAATGGAATGTGCGTTAGTTAGTTAGTTTATTTATTTTAGTATACATGTATAATATTCCTAGTGTGATTTTTGAATTGTTTGAAAATGTCAGGAGACATTTTAAACTAAGCCGGGAAATATGTCACCGGTTGCTTAGCGCAGTAAAGAACGCACAGCGGCGCGCAGTTTTACTTGTCTATGTGTATACGTTTTCGTCCTGTATTGTCACCTCGTTTGTATACGTCACTAGTACACGTGCTAATGTTTATGTCCTTGTATGATTGAATGACTGTATGAGTGAGTTGTATGGGTGAACTGACCAATGGACTGCATGTTTTAATTAACTAAAATCCCGCGCTAACCTTTCTTTGTCTGATATAGATCGCTTGATTCTCTTACGAGACAGACGTATTTATCTTTGATATTACATTTATACAATATGTGACTCGCAAGATTCATAAACATTGTACTTATCGGATTGCTGGTAAGATCTTATTTACAGTTTTATATTGTTCATAAATAGTAAAGTATCACAATTATTGAAATTATCATTTTAATGATTAAAGTACAGTTTGTGAGATAATGGTAAAATGATGTGTCTCTGTACTTTGTATTGATGTCTATTGTTTTAATGTTTTGTACAGTAGAGTCTTTGTATTGTGTTTCAGGCTCTTATATACATACATAGAAAAGAATTAAATTATATATCTAAACCCACAAAGAGTGCTGTAATTTTAATTTCAAGAGCAAGCCAGGGTGACATATAAATGACGATAACCAAGATAAGGATACATACACTCCGTCCTATATATAAATGACGATAACCAAGATCAAGATACATACACTTTGTCCTATATATAAATGACGATAACCAAGATAAGGATACATACACTCCGTCCTATATATAAATGACGATAACCAAGATCAAGATACATACACTTTGTCCTATATGTAAATGATGATAACCAAGTTAAGGATACATACACTCTGTCTTTTATGTTAATGACGATAACCAAGATAAGGATGAATACACTCTGTTCTCTAGTTAATGACAATAACCAAGATAAGGATACATACACTCCGTCCTATATGTTGGTGACGATAATCAAGATAAGGATGCATACACTCTGTCCTATATGTTGATGACGATGACCAACATAAGAAAACATACACTCTGTCCTATATGTCAATGACAATTATAACCAATTTAAGGGACACATACGCTCTGTCGAATATGTTAATGACGATAACCAAGATCAGCAGCAAAAAATTGTGGATTATAAAGTCGTATCATGGTCCACTCTTAAGTAATAAAGAGTGGATTATAAAGTCGTATGAAGGTACATTTACCAGAAATAGACATCGGAATATAAAGTCGCCTAATGGTCCACTCATTACCACTAAATAGTGCATAATAAAGTCGTATGCTGGTAAACTTATCAGCAAGAAATAGTGGATTATAAATTCGTTTTATGGTACACTCATCACCAATAAATTGTGGAATATAAAATCGTATGATGGTCCACTCATCAGCAATAATTAGTGGATTGTAAAGTCGTCTGATGGTCCACTCATCAATAATAAATAGTAGATTATAAAGTCGTATGATGGTCTACTCATCAGTAATAAACTGTGGATGATAAAATCGTATGATGGGCCACTCATCAGCAATAATTAGTGGATTGTAAAGTCGTCTGATGGTCCACTCATCAATAATAAATAGTAGATTATAAAGTCGTATGATGGTCTACTCATCAGTAATAAACTGTGGATGATAAAATCGTATGATGGGCCACTCATCAGCAATAAATGGTGGATAAAAAAGTCGTAGGATGGTCCTCTCGTCAGTAATGAATAGTGAATTATGAAGTCGTCTGTTGGTCCAGTCATCACCACTAAACTGTGGAATATAAAATCGTATGATGGTCCACTCATCAGTAGTAAATAGTGGATTATAACGTCGTCTGTTGGCACACTAATCAGCAATAAATTGTGGAATATAAATTCGTCTGTTGGTACACTCATCTGTAATAAAAAGTGGATGATAAAATCGTATGATGGTCCACTCATCAGTAATAAATACTGGATTATAAATTCGTCTGTTGGTACACTCATCAGCAATAAATTTATGGAATATAAAGTCGTATGATGGAACACTCATCAGTTATAAATAGTGGATGATAAAGTCGCATGATGGTCCACTCATCAGTAATAAGTACTGGATTATAAATTCGTCTGTTGGTACACTCATCAGCAGCAAAGCACCTTTGGCTTGCCAAACAAAGGTTTTATTGGCCAGGATTAGAGAGATCAGTGACAGAGAAGATAGAAAGTTGTGGTAGGTGTATAAGGAGGAAAACACCTGTAAAACCCACAGCAGAACTAGTTCCCATAGAGACTACCAGACCATTAGAGATCTTATGTATTGATTTCCTTAAGTTGGAAAGATCTAAAGGTGGCCAGGAACATATCCTGGTAATTACAGACCATTTTACCAGGTACGCCCAAGCAGTCCCTTGCAGAAACGAGTTGGCTACTACCACAGCAAAAGCATTATACGAAAACTTCATAGTGCATTACAGTTTTCATGAGAGGATCCATAGTGACCAGGGTCGTAACTTTGAAAGCCGCTTGATCAAGGAACTTTGTAAACTGGCTGGAGTCAAGAAAACTAGAACTACTCCTTACCATCCTATGGGAAATGGGTCTGCTGAGAGGTTCAATCAGACTTTGTTAAAGATGCTTGGTACTCTCGAGGAGGAAAAGAAATATGATTGGAAGACTTATGTTGCCCCATTAGTACAAGCATATAATGCTACCAAGAACGAATCTACAGGGTTCTCACCCCATTTTTTAATGTTTGGGTGGCACCCGCGCCTATCAGTATACGCTTTCCTTGGCATTGAATCGGGCAGTATGGGCCAATCTGACCATATTTCTTACGCCAAAAAACTCAGAGACAGGATGCAGTTTGCTTACAAAGTGGCTGCTGAGAACTCAAAGAAAAGTGGATGTAAAAGTAAAGATGCATACGATAAAAAAATAAAAGAATCAAAGTTAGAGTTAGGGGATAGAATTTTAGTTAGGAAAGTAGGAATACAGGGAAAACAAAAACTGGCAGATAAGTGGGAACAAGAAGCCTATTTGGTGACTCAAATCCCAAATAGTGAAATTCCTGTGTATAAGGTAAAAGAGAAGATGGGAAAGGGCCCTCCCGTACTCTTCACAGAAACATGCTATTACCTTTCAATGTTATTCCCACAAGTCAGTCTAATTCTTCACAGAAGAAAGATAAAAAGAATCAGTCTCATACTGAAACTAAAAAACCAGTTCAAAAACATCATTCTGAAAGTGAATCCAGTTCTGATGAATCTGAGTCCAGCGACAGTAGTCAATGTCAGAGATACATTATTCCCCAACATAGACAACAAGAGTTATCTCCCTCAGAACGTAATAATACGTTAGGAGATGGTACATATACATTGCAAGAGTTATCTCCCTCAGTTGTTCATAATTCCACTCGACGTGAACAATCACATCAGACATTTATTCACAGTCCTGACACAAATTCTTCTTTACATCAGACTGCTCATTCAGATCCCCACAACTCTTCATCCGTAACTTTTCAGCATCAGAAAATTTTAACATCTCCATCTCCTGTACATCGGCCCAGGCGAACTAGAAAACCCCCTGATCGGTATGGTCAATGGGATTACAATGTTCTCATTACAAGGATTGAGACACTTGTTTAATTCTACATACAAAATTGAATTCCACCAGATTGTGTTCTATTCATTTTAACTTTGAAATATTCACATTTCATTTGCATTGCATGTTTATTTCAGCTAGTTTGTACAGAGTGCTGAATATTGTATAATTAACTGAGACATTTCAGTTAGTACAGAGTTTCTTTATTGATCATTTTCACATTGCTAATGCATGTTTATTCATTTGCAGATATGACATGAAATATTGCATTAATATATGATCAAGTTCAACTCAAGAAACTGGTATTATATGTGTAGTGATGTATATAGACTTAGATTATCTATATATCAGTACGTAAATATTCATATTGACTAACTGGATTGAAGTTCGAACCCAAATGATCTCATTCGATCAGAATGCATTGATAATGGAATGTGCGTTAGTTAGTTAGTTTATTTATTTTAGTATACATGTATAATATTCCTAGTGTGATTTTTGAATTGTTTGAAAATGTCAGGAGACATTTTAAACTAAGCCGGGAAATATGTCACCGGTTGCTTAGCGCAGTAAAGAACGCACAGCGGCGCGCAGTTTTACTTGTCTATGTGTATACGTTTTCGTCCTGTATTGTCACCTCGTTTGTATACGTCACTAGTACACGTGCTAATGTTTATGTCCTTGTATGATTGAATGACTGTATGAGTGAGTTGTATGGGTGAACTGACCAATGGACTGCATGTTTTAATTAACTAAAATCCCGCGCTAACCTTTCTTTGTCTGATATAGATCGCTTGATTCTCTTACGAGACAGACGTATTTATCTTTGATATTACATTTATACAATATGTGACTCGCAAGATTCATAAACATTGTACTTATCGGATTGCTGGTAAGATCTTATTTACAGTTTTATATTGTTCATAAATAGTAAAGTATCACAATTATTGAAATTATCATTTTAATGATTAAAGTACAGTTTGTGAGATAATGGTAAAATGATGTGTCTCTGTACTTTGTATTGATGTCTATTGTTTTAATGTTTTGTACAGTAGAGTCTTTGTATTGTGTTTCAGGCTCTTATATACATACATAGAAAAGAATTAAATTATATATCTAAACCCACAAAGAGTGCTGTAATTTTAATTTCAAGAGCAAGCCAGGGTGACATATAAATGACGATAACCAAGATAAGGATACATACACTCCGTCCTATATATAAATGACGATAACCAAGATCAAGATACATACACTTTGTCCTATATATAAATGACGATAACCAAGATAAGGATACATACACTCCGTCCTATATATAAATGACGATAACCAAGATCAAGATACATACACTTTGTCCTATATGTAAATGATGATAACCAAGTTAAGGATACATACACTCTGTCTTTTATGTTAATGACGATAACCAAGATAAGGATGAATACACTCTGTTCTCTAGTTAATGACAATAACCAAGATAAGGATACATACACTCCGTCCTATATGTTGGTGACGATAATCAAGATAAGGATGCATACACTCTGTCCTATATGTTGATGACGATGACCAACATAAGAAAACATACACTCTGTCCTATATGTCAATGACAATTATAACCAATTTAAGGGACACATACGCTCTGTCGAATATGTTAATGACGATAACCAAGATCAGCAGCAAAAAATTGTGGATTATAAAGTCGTATCATGGTCCACTCTTAAGTAATAAAGAGTGGATTATAAAGTCGTATGAAGGTACATTTACCAGAAATAGACATCGGAATATAAAGTCGCCTAATGGTCCACTCATTACCACTAAATAGTGCATAATAAAGTCGTATGCTGGTAAACTTATCAGCAAGAAATAGTGGATTATAAATTCGTTTTATGGTACACTCATCACCAATAAATTGTGGAATATAAAATCGTATGATGGTCCACTCATCAGCAATAATTAGTGGATTGTAAAGTCGTCTGATGGTCCACTCATCAATAATAAATAGTAGATTATAAAGTCGTATGATGGTCTACTCATCAGTAATAAACTGTGGATGATAAAATCGTATGATGGGCCACTCATCAGCAATAATTAGTGGATTGTAAAGTCGTCTGATGGTCCACTCATCAATAATAAATAGTAGATTATAAAGTCGTATGATGGTCTACTCATCAGTAATAAACTGTGGATGATAAAATCGTATGATGGGCCACTCATCAGCAATAAATGGTGGATAAAAAAGTCGTAGGATGGTCCTCTCGTCAGTAATGAATAGTGAATTATGAAGTCGTCTGTTGGTCCAGTCATCACCACTAAACTGTGGAATATAAAATCGTATGATGGTCCACTCATCAGTAGTAAATAGTGGATTATAACGTCGTCTGTTGGCACACTAATCAGCAATAAATTGTGGAATATAAATTCGTCTGTTGGTACACTCATCTGTAATAAAAAGTGGATGATAAAATCGTATGATGGTCCACTCATCAGTAATAAATACTGGATTATAAATTCGTCTGTTGGTACACTCATCAGCAATAAATTTATGGAATATAAAGTCGTATGATGGAACACTCATCAGTTATAAATAGTGGATGATAAAGTCGCATGATGGTCCACTCATCAGTAATAAGTACTGGATTATAAATTCGTCTGTTGGTACACTCATCAGCAGCAAAGCACCTTTGGCTTGCCAAACAAAGGTTTTATTGGCCAGGATTAGAGAGATCAGTGACAGAGAAGATAGAAAGTTGTGGTAGGTGTATAAGGAGGAAAACACCTGTAAAACCCACAGCAGAACTAGTTCCCATAGAGACTACCAGACCATTAGAGATCTTATGTATTGATTTCCTTAAGTTGGAAAGATCTAAAGGTGGCCAGGAACATATCCTGGTAATTACAGACCATTTTACCAGGTACGCCCAAGCAGTCCCTTGCAGAAACGAGTTGGCTACTACCACAGCAAAAGCATTATACGAAAACTTCATAGTGCATTACAGTTTTCATGAGAGGATCCATAGTGACCAGGGTCGTAACTTTGAAAGCCGCTTGATCAAGGAACTTTGTAAACTGGCTGGAGTCAAGAAAACTAGAACTACTCCTTACCATCCTATGGGAAATGGGTCTGCTGAGAGGTTCAATCAGACTTTGTTAAAGATGCTTGGTACTCTCGAGGAGGAAAAGAAATATGATTGGAAGACTTATGTTGCCCCATTAGTACAAGCATATAATGCTACCAAGAACGAATCTACAGGGTTCTCACCCCATTTTTTAATGTTTGGGTGGCACCCGCGCCTATCAGTATACGCTTTCCTTGGCATTGAATCGGGCAGTATGGGCCAATCTGACCATATTTCTTACGCCAAAAAACTCAGAGACAGGATGCAGTTTGCTTACAAAGTGGCTGCTGAGAACTCAAAGAAAAGTGGATGTAAAAGTAAAGATGCATACGATAAAAAAATAAAAGAATCAAAGTTAGAGTTAGGGGATAGAATTTTAGTTAGGAAAGTAGGAATACAGGGAAAACAAAAACTGGCAGATAAGTGGGAACAAGAAGCCTATTTGGTGACTCAAATCCCAAATAGTGAAATTCCTGTGTATAAGGTAAAAAGAGAAGATGGGAAAGGGCCCTCCCGTACTCTTCACAGAAACATGCTATTACCTTTCAATGTTATTCCCACAAGTCAGTCTAATTCTTCACAGAAGAAAGATAAAAAGAATCAGTCTCATACTGAAACTAAAAAACCAGTTCAAAAACATCATTCTGAAAGTGAATCCAGTTCTGATGAATCTGAGTCCAGCGACAGTAGTCAATGTCAGAGATACATTATTCCCCAACATAGACAACAAGAGTTATCTCCCTCAGAACGTAATAATACGTTAGGAGATGGTACATATACATTGCAAGAGTTATCTCCCTCAGTTGTTCATAATTCCACTCGACGTGAACAATCACATCAGACATTTATTCACAGTCCTGACACAAATTCTTCTTTACATCAGACTGCTCATTCAGATCCCCACAACTCTTCATCCGTAACTTTTCAGCATCAGAAAATTTTAACATCTCCATCTCCTGTACATCGGCCCAGGCGAACTAGAAAACCCCCTGATCGGTATGGTCAATGGGATTACAATGTTCTCATTACAAGGATTGAGACACTTGTTTAATTCTACATACAAAATTGAATTCCACCAGATTGTGTTCTATTCATTTTAACTTTGAAATATTCACATTTCATTTGCATTGCATGTTTATTTCAGCTAGTTTGTACAGAGTGCTGAATATTGTATAATTAACTGAGACATTTCAGTTAGTACAGAGTTTCTTTATTGATCATTTTCACATTGCTAATGCATGTTTATTCATTTGCAGATATGACATGAAATATTGCATTAATATATGATCAAGTTCAACTCAAGAAACTGGTATTATATGTGTAGTGATGTATATAGACTTAGATTATCTATATATCAGTACGTAAATATTCATATTGACTAACTGGATTGAAGTTCGAACCCAAATGATCTCATTCGATCAGAATGCATTGATAATGGAATGTGCGTTAGTTAGTTAGTTTATTTATTTTAGTATACATGTATAATATTCCTAGTGTGATTTTTGAATTGTTTGAAAATGTCAGGAGACATTTTAAACTAAGCCGGGAAATATGTCACCGGTTGCTTAGCGCAGTAAAGAACGCACAGCGGCGCGCAGTTTTACTTGTCTATGTGTATACGTTTTCGTCCTGTATTGTCACCTCGTTTGTATACGTCACTAGTACACGTGCTAATGTTTATGTCCTTGTATGATTGAATGACTGTATGAGTGAGTTGTATGGGTGAACTGACCAATGGACTGCATGTTTTAATTAACTAAAATCCCGCGCTAACCTTTCTTTGTCTGATATAGATCGCTTGATTCTCTTACGAGACAGACGTATTTATCTTTGATATTACATTTATACAATATGTGACTCGCAAGATTCATAAACATTGTACTTATCGGATTGCTGGTAAGATCTTATTTACAGTTTTATATTGTTCATAAATAGTAAAGTATCACAATTATTGAAATTATCATTTTAATGATTAAAGTACAGTTTGTGAGATAATGGTAAAATGATGTGTCTCTGTACTTTGTATTGATGTCTATTGTTTTAATGTTTTGTACAGTAGAGTCTTTGTATTGTGTTTCAGGCTCTTATATACATACATAGAAAAGAATTAAATTATATATCTAAACCCACAAAGAGTGCTGTAATTTTAATTTCAAGAGCAAGCCAGGGTGACATATAAATGACGATAACCAAGATAAGGATACATACACTCCGTCCTATATATAAATGACGATAACCAAGATCAAGATACATACACTTTGTCCTATATATAAATGACGATAACCAAGATAAGGATACATACACTCCGTCCTATATATAAATGACGATAACCAAGATCAAGATACATACACTTTGTCCTATATGTAAATGATGATAACCAAGTTAAGGATACATACACTCTGTCTTTTATGTTAATGACGATAACCAAGATAAGGATGAATACACTCTGTTCTCTAGTTAATGACAATAACCAAGATAAGGATACATACACTCCGTCCTATATGTTGGTGACGATAATCAAGATAAGGATGCATACACTCTGTCCTATATGTTGATGACGATGACCAACATAAGAAAACATACACTCTGTCCTATATGTCAATGACAATTATAACCAATTTAAGGGACACATACGCTCTGTCGAATATGTTAATGACGATAACCAAGATCAGCAGCAAAAAATTGTGGATTATAAAGTCGTATCATGGTCCACTCTTAAGTAATAAAGAGTGGATTATAAAGTCGTATGAAGGTACATTTACCAGAAATAGACATCGGAATATAAAGTCGCCTAATGGTCCACTCATTACCACTAAATAGTGCATAATAAAGTCGTATGCTGGTAAACTTATCAGCAAGAAATAGTGGATTATAAATTCGTTTTATGGTACACTCATCACCAATAAATTGTGGAATATAAAATCGTATGATGGTCCACTCATCAGCAATAATTAGTGGATTGTAAAGTCGTCTGATGGTCCACTCATCAATAATAAATAGTAGATTATAAAGTCGTATGATGGTCTACTCATCAGTAATAAACTGTGGATGATAAAATCGTATGATGGGCCACTCATCAGCAATAATTAGTGGATTGTAAAGTCGTCTGATGGTCCACTCATCAATAATAAATAGTAGATTATAAAGTCGTATGATGGTCTACTCATCAGTAATAAACTGTGGATGATAAAATCGTATGATGGGCCACTCATCAGCAATAAATGGTGGATAAAAAAGTCGTAGGATGGTCCTCTCGTCAGTAATGAATAGTGAATTATGAAGTCGTCTGTTGGTCCAGTCATCACCACTAAACTGTGGAATATAAAATCGTATGATGGTCCACTCATCAGTAGTAAATAGTGGATTATAACGTCGTCTGTTGGCACACTAATCAGCAATAAATTGTGGAATATAAATTCGTCTGTTGGTACACTCATCTGTAATAAAAAGTGGATGATAAAATCGTATGATGGTCCACTCATCAGTAATAAATACTGGATTATAAATTCGTCTGTTGGTACACTCATCAGCAATAAATTTATGGAATATAAAGTCGTATGATGGAACACTCATCAGTTATAAATAGTGGATGATAAAGTCGCATGATGGTCCACTCATCAGTAATAAGTACTGGATTATAAATTCGTCTGTTGGTACACTCATCAGCAATAAATTTATGGAATATAAAGTCGTATGATGGAACACTCATCAGTTATAAATAGTGGATGATAAAGTCGCATGATGGTCCACTCAGCAGCAATGACTAGTGGATGATAAAATCGTATGATGGTAAAATCATTAGCAATAAATAGTGGATATTAAAGTCGTATGATGGTACACTCATCACTAATAAATAGTGGATAATAAAATCGTATGATGCTCTAATACAGACAGTCTGCAAAACACGGTATAAATACTTCTCAGAACGTCGACTTAAAGTACAAACAGTCTGGCAACACACGCTATACATATTGCTCAGAACGTTGACCTAGAGAGTACAGAAAATCTGCCAACACTTTATACATACTTCTCGGAACGTCGACCTAAAACATACAATCAGACAACACCCAGTAAACATACTTCTCAGAAAGTCGATCTATAGAGTACAGACAATCTGGCAACACACGGTATAAATACTTCTCAGAACGTCTACCTAAAGAGTACAGAAAATCTGCCAATATTTTATACTTACTTCTCAGAACGTCGACCTAAAACGTACAATCAGACAACACCCAGGAAACATACTTCTCGGAATGTCGACTTAAAGGGTACAGACAGTCTGCCAAAACACGATATAAATACTTCTCAGAACGTCGACTTAAAGGGTACAAACAGTCTGCCATCACACGCTATACATATTGCTCAGAATGTTGACCTAAAGAGTACAGAAAATCTGCCAACACACTGTATACTTCTCGGAAAATCGACATACACAGTACAGACAGTCGGCCAAAACACGGTACACATACTATTCAGAACGTCGAGTTGAAGAGTAGAAAAAGGCTGCCAACACACGATATACATAGTGCTCAAAATGTCGACCTAAAGAGTACAGGAAATCTAGCAACACATTCTATAAATAATTCTCGGAAAGTCGACTTAAAAGGTACAGAAAATATACGAAAGTACGGTATACATACTTCTCTGAACGTCGACCTACAGAGACTATACAATCTGCCAACACATTGTATAATATATACTTCTCAGAACGTCTACCTAAAGTGTACATATAATCTGCCAACACACTGTATAATATATACCTTTCAGAACGCCGTCCTAAAGTGTACATATAATCTGCCAACACACTGTATAATATCTACTTCTCAGAACGTCGACCTAAAGTGTACATATAATCTGCCGACGCACTGTATAATATATACTTCTTAGAACGCCGTCCTAAAGTGTACATACAATCTGCCAACACACTGTCTAATATATACTTCTCAGAACGCCGACCTAAAGTGTACATATAATCTGCCAACTCACTGTATAATATATACTTTTCAGAACGTCGACCTAAAGTATACATATAATCTGCCAACGCACTGTATAATATATACTTCTCAGAACGCCGTCCTAAAGTGTACATATAATCTGCCTACACACTGTATCATATATATTTTTCAGAACGCCGTCCTAAAGTGTACATATAATCTGCCATCACACGGTATAATATATACTTTTCAGAACGCCGTCCTAAAGTGTACATATAATCTGCCAACACACTGTATAATATATACTTCTCAGAACGTCGACCATAAGTGTACATATAATCTGCCAACACACTGTGTAATATATACTTCTCAGAACGCCGACCTAAAGTGTACATATAATCTGCCAACTCACTGTATAATATATACTTTTCAGAACGTCGGCCTAAAGTATACATATAATCTGCCAACGCACTGTATAATATATACTTCTCAGAACGCCGTCCTAAAGTGTACATATAATCTGCCAACACACTGTATAATATATACTTCTCAGAACGCCGTCCTAAAGTGTACATATAATCTGCCTACACACTGTATCATATATATTTTTCAGTACGCCGTCCTAAAGTGTACATATAATCTGCCAACACACGGTATAATATATACTTTTCAGAACGCCGTCCTAAAGTGTACATATAATCTGCCAACACACTGTATAATATATACTTCTCAGAACGTCGACCATAAGTGTACATATAATCTGCCAACACACTGTGTAATATATACTTCTCAGAACGCCGTCCTAAAGTGTACATATAATCTGCCAACACACTGTGTAATATATACTTCTCAGAACGTCGACCTAAAGTGTACATATAATCTGCCAACACACTGTATAATATATACTTCTCAGAACGCCGTCCTAAAGTGTACATATAATCTGCCAACACACTGTATAATATATACTTCTCAGAACGCCGTCCTAAAGTGTACATATAATCTGCCAACGCACTGTATAATATATACTTCTCAGATCGCCATCCTAATGTGTACATATAATCTGCCAACCAACTGTGTAATATATACTTCTCAGAACGTCGACCTAAAGTGTACATATAATCTGCCAACACACTGTATAATATCTACTTCTCAGAACGTCGACCTAAAGTGTACATATAATCTGCCGACGCACTGTATAATATATACTTCTTAGAACGCCGTCCTAAAGTGTACATACAATCTGCCAACACACTGTCTAATATATACTTCTCAGAACGCCGACCTAAAGTGTACATATAATCTGCCAACTCACTGTATAATATATACTTTTCAGAACGTCGACCTAAAGTATACATATAATCTGCCAACGCACTGTATAATATATACTTCTCAGAACGCCGTCCTAAAGTGTACATATAATCTGCCTACACACTGTATCATATATATTTTTCAGAACGCCGTCCTAAAGTGTACATATAATCTGCCAATACACTGTATAATATATCTTTCTCAGAACGCCGTCCTAAAGTGTACATATAATCTGCCAACACACTGTATAATATATACTTCTCAGAACGTCGACCATAAGTGTACATATAATCTGCCAACACACTGTGTAATATATACTTCTCAGAACGCCGACCTAAAGTGTACATATAATCTGCCAACTCACTGTATAATATATACTTTTCAGAACGTCGGCCTAAAGTATACATATAATCTGCCAACGCACTGTATAATATATACTTCTCAGAACGCCGTCCTAAAGTGTACATATAATCTGCCAACACACTGTATAATATATACTTCTCAGAACGCCGTCCTAAAGTGTACATATAATCTGCCTACACACTGTATCATATATATTTTTCAGTACGCCGTCCTAAAGTGTACATATAATCTGCCAACACACGGTATAATATATACTTTTCAGAACGCCGTCCTAAAGTGTACATATAATCTGCCAACACACTGTATAATATATACTTCTCAGAACGTCGACCATAAGTGTACATATAATCTGCCAACACACTGTGTAATATATACTTCTCAGAACGCCGTCCTAAAGTGTACATATAATCTGCCAACACACTGTATAATATATACTTCTCAGAACGTCGACCTAAAGTGTACATATAATCTGCCAACACACTGTATAATATATACTTCTCAGAACGCCGTCCTAAAGTGTACATATAATCTGCCAACACACTGTATAATATATACTTCTCAGAACGCCGTCCTAAAGTGTACATATAATCTGCCAACGCACTGTATAATATATACTTCTCAGAACGCCATCCTAATGTGTACATATAATCTGCCAACCAACTGTGTAATATATACTTCTCAGAACGTCGACCTAAAGTGTACATATAATCTGCCAACACACTGTATAATATATACTTCTCAGAACGCCGTCCTAAAGTGTACATATAATCTGCCAACACACTGTTTAATATATACTTCTCAGAACGCCGTCCTAAAGTGTACATATAATCTGCCAACACACTGTATAATATATACTTCTCAGAACGCCGTCCTAAAGTGTACATATAATCTGCCAACGCACTGTATAATATATACTTCTCAGAACGTCGACCATAAGTGTACATATAATCTGCCAACACACTGTGTAATATATACTTCTCAGAACGCCGACCTAAAGTGTACATATAATCTGCCAACTCACTGTATAATATATACTTTTCAGAACGTCGACCTAACGTATACATATAATCTGCCAACGCACTGTATAATATATACTTCTCAGAACGCCGTCCTAAAGTGTACATATAATCTGCCAACACACTGTATAATATATACTTCTCAGAACGCCGTCCTAAAGTGTACATATAATCTGCCAACACACTGTATCATATATACTTTTCAGAACGCCGTCCTAAAGTGTACATATAATCTGCCAACACACGGTATAATATATACTTTTCAGAACGCCGTCCTAAAGTGTACATATAATCTGCCAACACACTGTATAATATATACTTCTCAGAACGTCGACCATAAGTGTACATATAATCTGCCAACACACTGTGTAATATATACTTCTCAGAACGCCGACCTAAAGTGTACATATAATCTGCCAACACACTGTGTAATATATACTTTTCAGAACGTCGACCTAAAGTGTACATATAATCTGCCAACGCACTGTATAATATATACTTCTCAGAACGCCGTCCTAAAGTGTACATATAATCTGCCAACACACTGTATAATATATACTTCTCAGAACGCCGTCCTAAAGTGAACATATAATCTGCCAACGCACTGTATAATATATACTTCTCAGATCGCCATCCTAATGTGTACATATAATCTGCCAACCAACTGTGTAATATATACTTCTCAGAACGTCGACCTAAAGTGTACATATAATCTGCCAACACACTGTATAATATAAACTTCTCAGAAGGCCGTCCTAAAGTGTACATATAATCTGCCAACACACTGTTTAATATATACTTCTCAGAACGTCCACCTAAAGTGTACATATAATCTGCCAACGCACTGTATAATATATACTTCTCAGAACGCCGTCCTAAAGTGTACATATAATCTGCCAACTCACTGTATAATATATACTTTTCAGAACGTCGACCTAAAGTATACATATAATCTGCCAACGCACTGTATAATATATACTTCTCAGAACGCCGTCCTAAAGTGTACATATAATCTGCCAACACACTGTATAATATATACTTCTCACAACGTCGTCCTCAAGTGTACATGTAATCTGCCAACACACTGTATAATATATACATCTTAGAACGCCGTCCTAGGGTGTACATATAATCTGCCAACACACTGTATAATATATACTTCTCAGAACGTCGACCTAGAGTGTACATATAATCTGCCAACACACTGTATAATATAAACTTCTCAGAACGCCGTCCTAAAATGTACGTATAATCTGCCGAGTCACTGTATAATATATACTTCACAAAACGCCGTCCTATCATATACATATAATCCGCCAACACACTGCATAATATATACTTTTCAGAACTTCGAGTTAAAGTGTACATATAATCTGCCAACAAACTGTATAATATATACTTCTCAGAATGTCTACATATAGTGTACCTATAATCTGCCAACACACTGTCTAAGATATACTTATCAGAACGCCGTCCTAAAGTGTACATATAATCTGCCTACACACTGTATAATATATACTTCTCAGAACGTCTACCTAAAGTGTACATATAATCTGCCAACGCACTGTATAATATATACTTCTCAGAACGCCGTCCTAAAGTATACATATAATATGCTAACGCACTGTGTAATATATACTTCTCAGAACGTCGAGTTAAATTGTATATATAATCTGCCAACACACTGTATAATATATACTTCTCAGAACGCCGTCCTAAATTGTACATATAATCTGCCAACAGACTGTATAATATATATTTCTCAGACCGCCGTCATAAAGTGTACATATAATCTGCCAACACACTGTATAATATGTCCTTCTCACACCGTTGACCTAAAGTGTACATATAATCTACCAACACAGTGTATAATATAAGCTTCTCAGAACGCCGTCCAAAAGTGTACATATTATCTACCAATCAACTGTATAATACATACTTCTCAGAACGCGATCCTAAAGTGTACATATAATCTGCCAACAAACGGTATAATATATACTTCTCAGAACGCCGTCCTAAAGTGTACATATAATCTGCCAACACACTGTATAATATATACTTCTCAGAACGCCGTCCTAAAGTGTACATATAATCTGCCAACACACGGTATAATATATACTTCTCAGAACGCCGTCCTAAAGTGTACATATAATCTGCCAACACACTGTATAATATATACTTCTCAGAACGCCGTCCGAAAGTGTACATATTATCTGCCAACACACTGTATAATATATACTTCTCAGAACGCCATCATAAAGTGTACATATAATCTGCCTACAAACTGTATAATATATACTTCTCAGAACGCCGTCCTAAAGTGAACATATAATCGGCCAACACACTGTACAATATATACTTCTCAGAACGCCGTCCTAAAGTGTACATATAATCTGCCAACGCACTGTATAATATATACATCTCAGAACGTCGACCTAAAGTGTACATATAATCTGCCAACACACTGTATAATATAAACTTCTCAGAACGCCGTCGTAAAGTGTACATATAATCTGCCAACACACTGTTTAATATATACTTCTCAGAACGTCCACCTAAAGTGTACATATAATCTGCCAACGCACTGTATAATATATACTTCTCAGAACGCCGTCTTAAAGTGTACATATAATCTGCCAACACACTTTATAATATATACTTCTCAGAACGCCGTCCTAAAGTGTACATATAATCTGCCAACGCACTGTATACTATATACTTCTCAGAACGCCGTCCTAAAGCGTATATATAATCTGCCGACACACTGTATAATATATACTTCTCAGAACGCTGTCCGAAGTGCACATATAATCTTCCAACACACTGTATAATATATACTTCTCAGAACGTCGACCTAAAGTGTACATATAATCTGCCGACTCACTGTATAATATATACTTCTCAGAACGTCGACCTAAAGTGTACATATAATCTGCCAACACACTGTATAATATAAACTTCTCAGAAGGCCGTCCTAAAGTGTACATATAATCTGCCAACACACTGTTTAATATATACTTCTCAGAACGTCCACCTAAAGTGTACATATAATCTGCCAACGCACTGTATAATATATACTTCTGAGAACGCCGTCCTAAAGTTTACATATAATCTGCCAACACACTGTATAAAATAAACTCCTCAGAATGCCGACCTAAAGTGTACATATAATCTGCCAACTCACTGTATAATATATACTTCTCAGAACGCCGTCATAAAATGTACATATAATCTGCCAACACACTGTATAATATATACTTCTCAGAACGTCGTCCTCAAGTGTACATGTAATCTGCCAACACACTGCATAATATATACATCTCAGAACGCCGTCCTAAGGTGTACATACAGTCTGCCAACACACTGTATAATATATACTTCTCAGAACGTCGACCTAGAGTGTACATATAATCTGCCAACACACTGTATAATATAAACTTCTCAGAACGCCGTCCTAAAGTGTACCTATAATCTGCCGAGTCACTGTATAATATATACTTCACAGAACGCCGTCCTATCATATACATATAATCCGCCAACACACTGTATAATATATACTTCTCAGAACGTCGAGGTAAAGTGTACATATAATCTGCCAACAAACTGTATAATATATACTTCTCAGAATGTCTACATATAGTGTACCTATAATCTGCCAACACACTGTCTAAGATATACTTATCAGAACGCCGTCCTAAAGTGTACATATAATCTGCCTACACACGGTATAATATATACTTCTCAGAACGTCTACCTAAAGTGTACATATAATCTGCCAACGCACTGTATAATATATACTTCTCAGAACGCCGTCCTAAAGTATACATATAATATGCTAACGCACTGTGTAATATATACTTCTCAGAACGTCGAGTTAAATTGTATATATAATCTGCCAACACACTGTATAATATATACTTCTCAGAACGCCGTCCTAAAGTGTACAGATAATCTGCCAACAGACTGTATAATATATATTTCTCAGACCGCCGTCCTAAAGTGTACATATAATCTGCCAACACACTGTATAATATGTCCTTCTCACACCGTTGACCTAAAGTGTACATATAATCTACCACCACACTGTATAATATAAGCTTCTCAGAACGCCGTCCAAAAGTGTACATATTATCTGCCAACCAACTGTATAAAACATACTTCTCAGAACGCGATCCTAAAGTGTACATATAATCTGCCAACAAACGGTATAATATATACTTCTCAGAACGCCGTTATAAAGTGTACATATAATCTGCCAACACACTGTATAATATATACTTCTTAGAACGCCGTCCTAAAGTGTACATATAATCTGCCAACACACTGTATAATATATACTTCTCAGAACGCCGTCCTAAAGTGTACATATAATCTGCCAACACACTGTATAATATATACTTCTCAGAACGCCGTCCTAAAGTGTACATATAATCTGCCAACACACTGTATAATATATACTTCTCATAACGCCGTCCGAAAGTGTACATATTATCTGCCAACACACTGTATAATATATACTTCTCAGAACGCCATCATAAAGTGTACAGATAATCTGCCTACACACTGTATAATATATACTTCTCAGAACGCCGTCCAAAAGTGAACATATAATCGGCCAACACACTGTACAATATATACTTCTCAGAACGCCGTCCTAAAGTGTACATATAATCTGCCAATGCACTGTATAATATATACTTCTCAGAACGTCGACCTAAAGTGTACATATAATCTGCCAACACACTGTATAATATAAACTTCTCAGAACGCCGTCCTAAAGTGTACGTATAATCTGCCGACTCACTGTATAATATATACTTCTCAGAACGCCGTCCTAAAGTGTACATATAATCTGCTAACACACTGTATAATATATACTTCTCAGAACGTCGACCTAGAGTGTACATATAATCTGCCAAAACACGGTATAATATAAACTTCTCAGAACGCCGTCCTAAAGTGTACGTATTATCTGCCGAGTCACTGTATAATATATACTTCTCAGAACGCCCTCCTAAAGTGTACAAAACATCTGCCAACACACTGTATAATATATATTTCTCAATACGCCGTCCTAAAGTGTACATATAATCTGCCTACACACGGTATAATATCTACTTCTCAGAACGCCGTCCTAAAGTGTACATATAATCTGCAAACACACTGTATAATATATACTTCTCAGAACGCCGTTCTAAAGTGTACATATAATCTGCCAACATACTGTATAATATATACTTCTCAGAACGCCGTCCTAAAGTGTATATATAATCTGCCAACACACTGTATAATATATATTTCTCAGAATGTCGAAGTAAAATGTACATATAATCTGCCAACATACTGTATAATATATACTTCTCAGAATGTCGAAGTAAAATCTACATATAATCTGCCTACACACTGCATCATATATACTTTTCAGAACGCCGTCCTAAAGTGTACATATAATCTGCCAACACACGGTATAATATATACTTTTCAGAACGCCGTCCTAAAGTGTACATATAATCTTCCAACACACTGTATAATATATACTTCTCAGAACGTCGACCTAAAGTGTACATATAATCTGCCGACTCACTGTATAATATATACTTCTCAGAACGCCGTCCTAAAGTGTACATATAATCTGCCAACACACTGTATAATATATATTTCTCAGTACGCCGTCCTAAAGTGTACATATAATCTGGCTACACACGGTATAATATATACTTCTCAGAACGTCGTCCTAAAGTGTACATATAATCTGCCAACACACTGTATAATATAAACTTCTCAGAACGCCTTTCTAAAATGTACATATAATCTGCCAACATACTGTATACTATATACTTCTCAGAACGTCGTCCTAAACTGTACATATAATCTGCCAACACACTGTATAATATAAACTTCTCAGCACGCCTTTCTAAATTGTACATATAATCTGCCAACATACTGTATAATATATACTTCTCAGAATGTCGAAGTAAAATCTACATATAATCTGCCAACACACTGTATAATATATACTTCTCAGAACGCCGTCCTAAAGTGTACATATAATCTGCCAACACACTGTATAATATATACTTCTCAGAACGCCGTCCTAAAGTGTACATATAATCTGCAAACGCACTGTACATTATACACTTCTCAGAACGTCGACCTAAAGCGTATATATAATCTGCCTACACACTGTATAATATATACTTCTCAGAACGCTCTCCGAAGTGTACATATAATCTTCCAGCACACTGTATCATATAAACTTCTCACAAAGTCGACCTAAAGTGTACATATAATCTGCCGACTCACTGTATAATATATACTTCTGAGAACGCCGTCCTAAACTGTACATATAAACTGCGAACACACTGTATAATATATACTTCTCAGAACGCCGTCCTAACGTGTACATATAATCTTCCAACACACTGTATAATATATACTTCTCAGAATGTCGACCTTAAGTGTACATATAATCTGCCGACTCACTGTATAATATATACTTTTCAGAACGTCGACCTAAAGTATAGATATAATCTGCGAACGCACTGTATAATATATACTTCTCAGAACGCCGTCCTAAAGTGTACATATAATCTGCCAACACACTGTATAATATATACTTTTCAGAACGCCGTCCTAAAGTGTACATATAATCTGCCAACACACTGTATAATATATACTTTTCAGAACGCCGTCCTAAAGTGTACATATAATCTGCCAACACACTGTATAATATATACTTCTCAGAACGTCGACCTAAAGTGTACATATAATCTGCCAACACATTGTGTAATATATACTTCTCAGAACGCCTACCTAAAGTGTACATTTAATCTGCAAACACACTGTGTAATATATACTTTTCAAAACGTCGACCTAAAGTGTACATATAATCTGCCAACGCACTGTATAATATATACTTCTCAGAACGCCGTCCTAAAGTGTATATATAATCTGCCAACACACGGTATAATATATACTTCTCAGAACGCCGTCCTAAAGTGAACATATAATCTGCCAACACACGGTATAATATATACTTTTCAGAACGCCGTCCTAAAGTGTACATATAATCTGCCAACACATTGTATAATATATACTTCTCAGAACGTCGACCTAAAGTGTACATATAATCTGCCAACACACTGTGTAATATATACTTTTCAGAACGTCGACCTAAAGTGTACATATAATCTGCAAACACACTTTGTAATATATACTTCTCAGATCGCCGTCCTAAAGTGAACATATAATCTGCCAACGCACTGTATAATACATACTTCTCAGATCGCCGTCCTAATGTGTACATATAATCTGCTAACCAACTGTATAATATATACTTCTTAGATCGTCGACCTAAAGTGTACATATAATCTGCCAACACACTGCATAATACAAACTTCTCAGAACGTCGACCTAAAGTGTACATATAATCTGCCAACGCACTGTATAATATATACTTCTCAGAACGCCGACCTAAAGTGTACATATAATGTGCGAACGCACTGTATACTATATACTTCTTAGAACGTCGACCTAAAGCGTATCTATAATCTGCCTACACACTGTATGATATATACTTCTCAGAACGCTCTCCGAAGTGTACATATAATCTTCCAGCACACTGTATCATATATACTTCCCACAACGTCGACCTAAAGTGTACATATAATCTGCCGACTCACTGTATAATATATACTTCTCAGAACGCCGTCCTAAAGTCTACATATAATCTGCCGACTCACTGTATAATATATACTTCTCAGAATGCCGTCCTAAAATGTACATATAATCTGCAAACACACTGTATAATATATACTCCTCAGAACGCCGACCTAAAGTGTACATATAATCTTCCAACTCACTGTATAATATATACTTCTCAGAACGCCGTCCTAAAATGTACATATAATCTGCCAACACACTGTATAATATATACATCTCAGAACGTCGTCCTCAAGTGTACATGTAATCTGCCAACGCACTGTATAATATATACATCTCAGAACGGCGTCCGAAGGTGTACATACAATCTGCCAACACACTGTATAATATATACTTCTCAGAACGTCGTCCTAAAGTGTACATATAATCTGCCATCACATTGTATAATATATACTTCTCAGAACGCCGTCCTAAAGCGTATATATAATCTGCCAACACACTGTATAATATATACTTCACAGAACGCCGTCCTATCATATACATATAATCCGCCAACACACTGCATAATATATACTTCTCAGAACGTCGAGGTAAAGTGTACATATAATCTGCCAACAAACTGTATAATATATACTTCTCAGAACGTCGACATATAGTGTACATATAATCTGCCAACACACTGTCTAATATATACTTCTCAGAACGCCGTCCTAAAGTGTACATATAATCTGCCAACACACTGTATAATATATACTTCTCAGAACGCCGTCCTAAAGTGTACATGTAATCTGCCAACACACTGTATAATATATACTTCTCAGAACGTCTGCCTAAAGTGTACATATAATCTGCCAACGCACTGTGTCATATATACTTCTCAGAGCGCCGTTCTAAAGTATACATATAATATGCTAACGCACTGTATAATATATACTTCTCAGAACGTCGAGTTAAATTGTATATATAATCTGACAACACACTGTATAATATATACTTCTCAGAACGCCGTCCTACAGTGTACATATAATCTGCCAACACACTGTATAATATATATTTCTCAGACCGCCGTCCTAAAGTATACATATAATATGCTAACGCACTGTATAATATATACTTCTCAGAACGTCGACCTAGAGTGTACATATAATCTACCGACACACTGTATAATATATACTTCTTAGAACGCCGTCCTAAAGTGAACATATAATCTGCCAACACACTGTATAATACATACTTCTGAGAACGTCGTCCTATAGTGTACATATAATCTGCCAACACACGGTATAATATATACTTCTCAGAACGCCGTCCTAAAGTGTACAAATAATCTGCCAACACACTGTATAATATATACTTCTCAGAACGCCTTTCTAAAGTGTGCATATAATCTGCCAACATACTGTATACTATATACTTCTCAGAACGCCGTCCTAAAGTGTATATATAATCTGCCAACACACTGTATAATATATACTTCTCAGAATGTCGAAGTGAAATGTAGATATAATCTGCCAATATACTGTATAATATATACTTCTCAGAATGTCGAAGTAAAATCTACATATAATCTTCCAACACACTGTATAATATAAACTTCTCAGAACGCCGTCGTAAAGTGTACATATAATCTGCCAACACACTGTATAATATATACTTCTCAGAACGCCGTTCTGAAGTCTACATATAATCTGCCAACATACTGTATAATATATACTTCTCGGAACGCCGTCCTAAAGTGTATATATAATCTGGCAACAGACTGTATAATATATACTTCTCAGAATGTCGAAGTAAAATGTACATATAATCTGCCAATATACTGTATAATATATACTTCTCAGAATGTCGAAGTAAAATGTACATATAATCTGCCTACACACTGTATAATATACATCTCAGAACGCCGTCCTAAAGTGTACATAAAATCTGCCAACACACTGTATAATATATAGTTCTCAGAACGCCGTCCTAAAATGTACATATAATCTGCCTACACACGGTATAATATATACTTCTCAGAATGTCGAAGCAAAATGTACATATAATCTGCCGACTCACTATATATTATATACTTCTCAGAATGTCGGCCTATAATATATACTTCTCAGAACGCCGTCCTAAACTGTACATATAATCTGCCAACACACTGTATAATATATACTTCTCAGAATGTCGAAGTAAAATGTACATCTAATTTGCCGACTCACTGTATAATATATACTTCTCAGAATGTCGACCTAAACTGTACATATAGTCTGCCAACACACTGTATAATATATACTTCTCAGAACGTCGACCTAACGTGTACATATAATCTGCCAACGCACTGTAGAATATATATTTCTCAGAACGTCGACGTAGAGTGCACATATAATCTGCCAACACACTTTATAATATAAACTTCTCAGAACGCCGTCCTAAAGTGTACATATAATCTGCCAACACACTGTATAATATATACTTCTCAGAACGTCGAGGTAAATTATACATATAATCTTCCAACACACTGTATAATATATACTTCTCAGAACTCCGTCCTAAAGTTTACATGTAATCTGCCAACACACTGTATTATATATACTTCTCAAAACGTCGAGGTAAATTGTACATATAATTTTCCAACACACTGTATAATATATTCTTCTCAGAACGCCATCCTAAAGTGTACATATAATATGCCAACGCACTGTATAATATATACTTCTCAGAATGTCGAAGTAAAATGTACATATAATCTGCCAATATACTGTATAATATATACTTCTCAGAATGTCGAAGTAAAATGTACATATAATCTGCCTACACACTGCATAATATACATCTCAGAACGCCGTCCTAAAGTGTACATAAAATCTGCCAACACACTGTATAATATATAGTTCTCAGAACGCCGTCCTAAAATGTACATATAATCTGCCTACACACGGTATAATATATACTTCTCAGAATGTCGAAGTAAAATGTACATATAATCCGCCGACTCACTGTATATTATATACTTCTCAGAATGTCGACCTATAGTATATACTTCTCAGAACGCCGTCCTAAAGTGTACATATAATCTGCCAACACACTGTATAATATATCCTTCTCAGAATATCGAAGTAAAATGTACATATAATCTGCCGACTCACTGTATAATATATACTTCTCAGAATGTCGACCTAAAGTGTACATATAATCTGCCAACACACTGTAAACTATATACTTCTCAGAACGTGGACCTAACGTGTACATATAATCTGCCAACGCACTGTAGAATATATACTTCTCAGAACGTCGACGTAGAGTGCACATATAATCTGCCAACACACTTTATAATATAAACTTCTCAGAACGCCGTCCTAAAGTGTACATATAATCTGCCAACACACTGTATAATATATACTTCTCAGAACTCCGTCCTAAAGTGTACATATAATATGCCAACGCACTGTATAATATATACTTCTCAAAACGTCGACCTAGAGTGTACATATAATCGTCCAACACACTGTATAATATAAACTTCTCAGTACGCCGTCCTAAAGTGTACATATAATCCACCGACTCACTGTATAATATATAATTCTCAGAACGTCGAGGTAATTTGTACTTATAATCTGCCAACACACTGTATAATATATACTTCTCAGAACGCCGTCCTAAAGTGTATATATAATCTGCCAACACACTGTATAATATATACTTCTCAGGACGTCGTCCTAGACTGTACATATAATCTGCCAATACACTGTATAATATATACTTCTCAGAATGTCGACCTAAAGTGTACATATAATCTGCCAACACACTGTATAATATATACTTCTCAGAACGTGGACCTAACGTGTACATATAATCTGCCAACGCACTGTAGAATATATACTTCTCAGAACGTCGACGTAGAGTGTACATATAATCGGCCAACACACTGTATAATATAAACTTCTCAGAACGCCGTCCTAAAGTGTACATATAATCTGCCGACTCACTGTATAATATATACTTCTCAGAACGTCGAGGTAAATTGTACATATAATCTGCCAACACACTGTATAATATATACTTCTCAGAACGCCGTCCTAAAGTGTACATATAATCTGCCAACACACTGTATAATATATACTTCTCAGAACGTCGACCTAAAGTGTACATATAATCTGCCAACACACTGTATAATATATACTTCTCAGAACGTCGAGTTAAATTGTACATATAATCTGCCAACACACTGTATAATATATACTTCTCAGAACGTCGACCTAAAGTGTACATATAATCTGCCAACACACTGTATAATATATACTTCTCAGAACGTCGACCTAAAGTGTACATATAATCTGCCAACACACTGTATAATATATACTTCTCAGAACGCCGTCCTAAAGTGTACATATAATTTGTCAACACACTGTATAATATATACTTCTCAGAACGCCGTCATAAAGTGTACATATAATCTTCCAACACACTGTATAATATATACTTCTAACAACGCCGACCTAAAATGTACATATAACCTGCCAACACAACTGCTCCCCACAATAATCACGCCTCCCAGAATAGTCGACCTAAACCGTCCAGACAATCGTTTTCCGAACGTTAATCACACATCCCAGAAATTTGGACCTTAGCCGTCCGGACCATCTGCTTTGATCCAACACGGTAATCACACCTCCAAGAATACTGGTCCTTAACCGTCCAGACAATCTGCTCCCGCACAGTTATCACTCCTCCCAGAATACTGGATCTTATCCGACCAGAAAATCTGGTACTACACAGCAATCGCACTCACCAGACAGTCAACTTTAAGAGTCCAGACAATCTACCATTGTATGGAATTCACACTTCCCAAAAGAGCTGCAAATAATCTGTTACCGCACGACATGTGCAGTCACACTTCCCGAAAATCAAGCGAACGAATTCAGACGATTTAAAAGATATTGTGTTAAATCGTCATTTCAATGTTTTCCATTACACTGTACTTATTGTCTCACACAGATGACCGATAGATTCCGACTACAGGTATCTACCACCACACGACAAACAAATTTTCCAGAAAATCGACTTCCAGGGTATGATCAGTCACTCTACAAGTACATATACTTCTCAGAAAATCGGTCGAAAGAGTCCAGATGACCTACGACCAAACTTAGTAGCCCTAAGGAAGCAAGACTATCTATCACGAACATCAAACACATAACAAACACTTCACCTAAAGTGCCACCGCAATCACAATTCCCAGGGGTAGAGTCCAAGCAATCTACTACTGCACCATTATATCATTCCCAAAAAATCGTCCTAAAATCCAGATAATCTACCACTGCAGAAAATCATCCTAAAATAAAGATAATCTGGCATTGCAGAAAATCGTCCTAATCCAGGTACTCTGCTACTGCAGAAAATCATCCTAAAATCCAGATAATCTGCCACTGCAGAAAATCGTCCTAATCCAGGTAATCTGCCACTGCAAAAAAATCATCCTAAAATCCAGATAATCTGGATTTTACAGAAAATCGTCTTAAAATTCCAGATAATCTGCCATCGCATTGTAAACATACTTCTAAGAAAATCTGCCTTAAACGTCCAGATAATCTGCTACCGTACTGCAATCACATTTCCCAGAAAATAAACTAAAATAACATGACGTTGTTTTGGAATTATCAGACAATCATTTCTATTCAAAGTCAACCGGAAGTGTCCATATATTCTGCCACCGCATGAAAATCGTTCTTCCCTAAAAGTCTATACTTGCTCAAATCCCTCTATTTTAATTTTAGTTTTCCAGTATAGAATAGAGAGAGTTTGTATTTAATGAGTAAGAGGAACAATTCGTGCTCTCTATTGACACTTCTCTATTGAATCAAATAAAACAATGATGAAATAATAAAAAAGTGGCTTGAGCAAACCTACTAAAAGTCGACCTCAGGTACCTAGCCAATCTGTCAAACACTCAATTCAATTTGCTTCAATTTGCATCAAATAATGTGAAATGCGAAAGTAACTGGTGTCACATGACATGACATGGCAATAACAACAATGTACCACATAGGACATTCACCGACCCCTGAAATTCAGAAGTGAGACCAGGTGCTCGGGAAGGATGAGCGTTTTCTGTGTGGCTAGCCACACCCGCTGTGCATGCCCTTAAATACAGACGAAGCAAATATAATTCAGCACTGTATATATAGATCTACATGAATGTAAACAAACACTGTGTAGAAAGCGCCATTAAGGTATAATAACACTTAAATCAACCCTCTGCGGGGAACATCAGGTATATATTTACAGTATATACAAATTCATACAGAAACTTATTAAACAGAGAGTGAATACTACAAATATCTTGACACATACAACATAAGGTACATTACAGTTTTCATACCTATTCGGTTATAGTATATTAATACATGTATATAAACGTAGGTACGCTCTATTACAGTTCATATACATAACTTAGTTTAAATAAATTAAATATGTATTGGCAATCACATCTCCCAGAAAGTCAACTTTGAGTATTCAGAAAATCTGCCACACACGAGATACATACTGCTTAGAAAAAGACACTTCCCAGAAAGTCGATCTAGGTAGTCTAGACAATCGGCCATCACACGGGATATATACTTTTCAGAAAGTCAACCTAAAGAGTCCAGTCCAGAGTCCAAATCACCTTGCAACCAGATATTTTTCCACTACACGGAATACACACTTCCCAGAACGTCGACCTCTGTATTAAGACTTGACAAACATGACGCATGACAAACACACTGTCCAAAACGTCGACTTAAAGAGTTCAGAAAATATGCGACCGCACGGTATATACAATGTACACTTCGACCAACGCGAGTTTGAGAACTTGATTTCGAAGAGAAACTGACTTACGAAATCTCGAAATGGTATTTTTAAAACAATAACTCGACGTAAAATTCTCGTAGGTAGCATGTTTATTCCAACATATCAACAAAAATCATGTCAATAATTCTTGATTTTAATGGAAATGCGTCTTTATTTTAAAATTGACATAAGGAAAATCGCAGAAAGTTATCTTGACTGAAAGAAAATCAACTGACTGTTTTATAGATGACAAGCTGCCTAAAAGAACTCGTTTAAGGACAGTTTACGGCAACTTTTCGACTTCATTACGTCATCAAGTTTTATTAATCTCAACAAGTCAATTTTATTTTTGTCATGATACCTACTTACAACACAACAACACAAGGCACCAAAATGTGTCCGTATTAACCTGCAGAATGCACACAATCTGCTACCGCATCTCTATATCACTTTCAGAATATCGACCTAAAGAGTCCAGAAGATCTGTAGATATAGTTCAGGTGATATGCCACAACACTTTTCAAAAGTTGAGACAAACGAAACCAGACAAAAATCACACTTCCCGGAATATTGACCTGAAGAGCCATGACAATATTTTGTCAATGCGCGGCAATCAGTTTTTAAAGGATGTCCACCTAAAATGTCCAGACAAACTGCAACCGCAAGACAAACACACTTCCCATAATGCCAGCCTTAAATGTTTGACAGACACAATGCCACTGTACGGTATACATTCTATTTTGTTGAATTGTGTAATCAAGCCTTTCTCAAACATTATCACAGCATTGTTTAAACAATAAGGATCGATACTCATCTTTACGTTGTCAAGAAAATTCCCTGGACGAAATTCCCTGAAAGAAATTTGTGTTTTAAACGAGAAAAAGCGGATGCTTTTGATGATACGATGGTGATATACGTACAGTAAACATATAATGTTTTATATATCAGTCTATATATTTAAATGCGCAAATGAATAAATTTCTGATTGACTGCAGAAATGAAATGATCATGACGGAAAGATAAAACCGTACAGAAGTATATCATAGTTCCGTCAACTTAAGATGTATTTTGTTACTTTTCGCTCAGCTGTGATACATGTAGTATTAACTGAAAAATAATGATTTAACTTATAAGAAGGACATGTGATGATGATGATGATGATGATGATGATGATGATGATGATGAATATTATTATTATCATCATTATTATTATTATTATTATTTATCATTATTATTATTATTATTATTATTATTATTATTATTATTATTTTTATTTTTATTATTATTATTATTATTATCGACCAGAGGGGTTGCAACCCCGCATTTCCTGCCTAAATCCACCAGTGCAAATGCCAAAGTACAAGTGCTTCTTGTAGAAACTAAAAAAGTCAAAGGATGGTAATTCTCTTTGTTTCTCCCCTCATTCTTTCTATTTTACTTTTTAGGGGGAGGCGAACATCCCCTCCGCCTCCCCTCCCCCTTTCTGAACCCGCCACTGACGATTGACGACTACTATTCTTTGAAATATAAACATATGTGTATCCAGCTATTGTTTTGTATGTGTTTTCTGTGGGTAGTGTCATGCTTACTAGCTTCAGTGGCATACAACTGGAGGGACACCTGTCTCAGGTATATACAAAGTAATTTGTATTAATGCTATACATTCCACTGATCCCATTCTGTACACGTACTTTACTAAACGTAGTTAAAAGGAGGCTTAACATAAAATCCCTTAAGGTTCATATTTTATGTGACGATTCATATCATTTTCCAATTTATTTCTCTGACACACAAAATCAAATCTATGGCATTTCAAATATTTTTCTTCTGTCATTAGACGCAAATAAATATATGCACTGACTCTGTATTAGTTCATAGAAACATTGATTATGTTTGGCTATTTATTTCATAAACAAATTTATTTTGTTTGGTTTTATCGACATGTATGTCATCGACGTAGAAAATTATGTTTGAGAGGTAACACTAACTGTCTTGTTTTCGTTTTCAAAACTGATTATATCTTGTAGATATAGTTCAGGTAAGCTTGTTTATAAATAATGGTTATTTCTTTTTTATATATATAACTGATTATATCCTGTAGATATAGTTCAGGTAATCTTGTCTATAATTGCTGTTTCTTCTTTATATACTTATTAAAGTGACTTGTGACCAGTTGTTACCGTATCGTGACATTTCTGTACTAAGAAGTGTACGTCCATCTGCTATGTTCTCTGATAAAAGCCAGTTTCTATTGCAACACTCTTTCACTCACTTGCAAGGGCAAGTCTTGCTTAGAAACACAATTTAAGATTAAAAGCATTGTGTGTGTTGCGTGCCAGCGGGTAATGTTCATTCATCCTTATCATTTCCGGCTGCTTTATTACAACTTATAATTCTTTCTTAAGTTTCGTAAACTAATAACACTTAGATTACTTTAAGTATCATTTTGGATATGCTTCGATATTTCCAAAATAACTTGGTTGTTCCATTTTGTCATTCCCGCACATGATTGCATTATATAAATTATTCTGCACTAGCTAATCATCTAGAGAAGGCAGTATTACAGGATGGCTGCCTATTTACCGGTAATGAATTCATGTATAACTAACTCAAGCCGGAACTCATGCATCACAAAGAGCAACCACCACAAACAAGGTGAAAGATGAGATATGGCAATCTTCAGTTATAATCGCATGTAAGTTATTATAGAATTGTCGTTATATAGAGCACCTTAATTGATGGATACCAGTGTACGCAATACGTTTATTCTTTTAGATGTTTTGTTTATTGTTCTTGGCTTGAGAGCACACAGAACAAATCTTCTTGCTTGCTATGTATATCCGACTTGAAATGTAGCATTGGAACATATCTTAACTTTAATAACATGTTAATTAAGTTGAGAATAAAGAATATTAGAACGACCACATTTCTTCTTGGCCTTGATGAGATAGACTGCTACACAGAAATATGTCAGTCCGGATATGCCGGGACACCACATGTTATAGAGTGGCGGCTAGTTCTCTAAAGATAATGCCGCGACATGTTCGGACAGGGTATGTCGTCTAAAGATAATGTCAAGATATCAAGCCATCTGAAAATAATGTCAAGATATGTTATTGGACGGGATCATGTCAGCTGAAGATAATGTCGAGACATGTTATAGGACGGGGTCATGTCATTTGACGTGTAAGATATGTTATTGGACGGGATCATGTCATCTGAAGATAATGTCAAGACATGTTATAGGAAGGAGTCATGTCATTTGACGTGTAAGATATCTTATTGGACGGGATCATGCTATCTGAAGATAATATCTAGACATGTTATAGGACGGGGTCATGTCATTTGACGTGTAAGATATGTTGTTGGACGTGATTATGTCATCTGAAGATAATGTCGAGACATGTTATAGGACGGGGTCATGTCATTTGACGTGTAAGATATGTTATTGGACGGGATCATGTCATCTGAAGATAATGTCGAGACATGTTATAGGAAGGGGTCATGTCATTTGACGTGTAAGATATGTTACAGTACGGGGTCATGTCATCTGAAGATAATGTCTAGACATGTTATAGGACGGGGTCATGTCATTTGACGTGTAAGATATACTATTGGACGGGATGATATTATCTGAAGATAATGTCGAGACATGATATAGGACGGGGTCATGTCATTTGACATGTAAGATATGTTATTGGACGGGATTATGTCATCTGAAGATAATGTCGAGACATGATATAGGACGGGGTCATGTCATTTGACGTGTAAGATATGTTATTGGACAAGCTCATGTCATCTGAAGATAATGTCTAGACATGTTATAGGACGGGGTCATGTCATTTGACGTGTAAGATATGTTATTGGACGGGATCATGCTATCTGAAGATAATGTCGAGGCATGTTATAGGACGGGGTCATGTCATTTGACGTGTAAGATATGTTATTGGACGGGATTATGTCATCTGAAGATAATGTCGAGACATGTTATAGGACGGGGTCATGTCATTTGACGTGTAAGATATGTTATTGGACGGGATTATGTCATCTGAAGATAATGTCTAGACATGTTATAGGACGGGGTCATGTCATTTGACGTGTAAGATATGTTATTGGACGGGATCATGTCATCTGAAGATAATGTCGAGACATGTTATAGGACGGGGTCATGTCATTTGACGTGTAAGATATGTTATTGGACGGTATCAGGTCATCTGAAGATAATGTCGAGACATGTTATAGGACGGGGTCATGTCATTTGACATGTAAGATATGTTACAGTACGGGGTCATGTCATCTGAAGATAATGTCTAGACATGTTATAGGACGGGGTCATGTCATTTGACGTGTAAGATATGTTATTGGACGGGATTATGTCATCTGAAGATAATGTCGAGACATGTTATAGGAAGTTGTCATGTCATTTGACGAAAGTGTCAACATATTAAAGATACATATGGTCTCCTGTAACGTCTACTATTGTGATTAAAGTAACATAGTAAATTTGTTCAGTACAGTATCTTTTGACTGCCCAACAGTATTAAATGCAGCTATCGCGTACAAATACGCCACATAACCCACGTTTTCCTTATCAGTTTTATTCATCTCGGTCGACCTCGGAAATATTCATTTGCATAATGTATGCAGTGCACGTGATACAAATTCTACTTCTCGCATCATACTCATTCTTTCTTTCTTTTCTTTTCGAGTCACTTAGTGCAGAAGGCCGATTTCTTTTCTTTTTCTCTCTTTCTTATCTTCACCATTGTTGTTTTACTCCGTAAGCAAATGCATAATTTTAAGGTCACGTGCGTATTCTCCGGTCTCGTACGAACGTAAGTAGGTTAAATTTGAGAGTCGTATTTCTAACTTGCTGCAGTAATAACTGTATAACCAAGGCTTATTAGGTTTGGAGGTCGCTGAAGTTTGTTATCTTTTTATAAGTAAAATAATTTAGGAATATATTTTATTGTACCTCTGATTTTATAAAATTAGACATTATGTATCTTTAAACTTTGTTATGAGATGGAGTTACGTCATCTGATGATGTCACGAGGTATAACAAGAAGATTGCATGTTTTCTGACAATGATGTTTCGACGTATCAAACACAGTCTCTGTCTTGTTTAATGATGGGGGACAATGTCATTGTTGTTATATCATTACATTTTGTAGATGTTGTTACATGTTATGGGACGGGGTTATGTCATTTGTAGATATTGTTACATGTTACAGGACGAGGGTTATGTCATTAGCAGATGTTGTTGCATGTTATATGGAGTTATGCCATATGTATATGTTGTTACATTTTGGAAATGTTGTTTCATGTAACAAGCCGGGCATATTTATTTGTAGATGCTGCTACATGTCATAGTACGGGGGCTATAGTATTTGTAGATACTGTTAAATGTTAAAGGACAGAGGGACGGAGGGTTATGTCATTTGTAGATGTTGCTAAATGTTATGGAAAGTGGATTATTATATTTTGTAGATGATGTTATATGTTATAGGACGGGGTTATGTGATTTGTAGATATTGTTACATGTTATAGGCATGGGTTATGTCATTAGCTCATTAGCAGATATTGTTTTATGCTATAGAACGGGGTTATGCCGTTTGTAGATATTGTTACATCATATAGGACGGGGATTACATCATTTGTAGATGCTGTTACATGTTATAAGACGTGGGTTATGTGATTTGTAGATGTTGTTACACGTTGTATGACGGGGTTATGTCATTTGTAGATATTGTTACATGTTAAAGGACGAAAATTATGTCATTTGTAGATGTTGTTACATGTTAAAGGACGAAAATTATGTATAGATGTTGTCATATGACGCAAGTCTTGTCATCTGTAGATGTTACGTCATGTCATATGATGAGAGCTTTGTCATCTATAGAGTGACATGCCATACGATAGAAGCTATGTCATGTCACGACATATACAAAACACGTTATTCCCTGTTACTACATATTATACCACAGAAGCTATACCATGTCACGAAATAATATACAATTGAAGCTATGCCATGCCACGACATATTACACGACAGAAGCTATATCATGGCACGACTTATACAACAGACGTTATTCCCTATTACCACATGTTATACTACAGAAGCTATACCATGTCACGAAATAATATACAACTGCAGCTATGCCATGCCACGACATAGTATACGGCAGAAGCTATGCCATGTCACGAAATATTATGCGATATAAGCTATACCATGTCACGAAATATTATACAACTGAAGCTATGCCATGCCACGACATATTATACAACAGAAGCTATGCCATGTCACGACATATTATACAACAGAAGCTATACCATGTCACGACATATTGTACAACAGAAACTATGCCTTGCCACATTATACGACAGAAACTATGCCATGTCAAGACATATTATACGACAGAAGCTATGGCATGTCACGACACATTATATGAAAGGAGCTATACAATGTCACAGCATCTTATATGCCAGAAGTTTTGCCATGTTACGACATATCATACCATGGAAGCTATGCCGTCTGAAGATGATATCACGATATGTACGAAGGGCTGAGTCATCTGTAAATACGGATAATATCAAGAGATTTTATGTATAATATGTTTGTCCATACAGTATGTGGACAATTACGTCATAATCATTCTATTACTGTACACAGTGTAATGTATCAATTACGTCATAATCATTCTATTACTGTACACAGTGTAATGTATCAATTACGTCATAATCATTCTATTACTGTACACAGTGTAATGTATCAATTACGTCATAATCATTCTATTACTGTACACAGTGTAATGTATCAATTCATTCATACGCAATGTATATTTGACATAAATTGAGTATTTAACCGAGTACGGTTATATAACATTTATAGAAAATCTACTTACTAGGTAATCTGTTTACTGACAAAACCTTACATTCCTTGAAACTGTTTCAGTATTAGGAACTTCAAAAATTTTGGGATGTTTTATATTGATAAGATACATTTTTTTTTCTCGTTCCATTCACATGTTATATCTTTTAAAGTGAATGTATTTACATGTACATAAATACATAAAATGTGTGTAAATATATACGATTACGGATGGCGAGGTCGGAGGTGTGGTGAGGATTTTTTGCATTAAAGAGTAACTTAAATCTGAGCCCGATCGCTTTATCGCCCTATCCAAACGCAATAAAATCAATTGTTATTGGCGATGTAGAGAAGCCCTGCTTGTTATTAATACTATCTTTTGAGACGAATGCATTTTACAAACCTATAAATCAGACACAAAATAGTTTTCTCCTTAAAACCCGTTGTCATGAGTAGACTGAAGGACTTCTAGTTTTCGACTCCTTTGCGCATGCGTAGAATACTACATCTCTTTTTTTCTTTGGGAATAACAATTTTCATAACCTAAAAGATATAATCTTGGTTTAGAATGAAAGGTAACCAAGCGGATGAACACGAGAGCAGTACGAAGCGCGTAGCTGAGGGATACGTTGTTTCTCACGGGATTGAGAAAACCTTGCTGTACCTCTCATGATTAACCTATTGTTTTCAATGCACTTCAAATAAAGGTAAGACTTGTAAATGTCATCTCTGAATAAATTTATCGTTCATATCAATGACACATCAGAAGTGAATGTTTTCGGAACTTATTTAATTCTGTTGGACTTGGCTCTCAGTTTACTATCAAATTCAGGTCCATCGCTCAAATTTTACTTCCTTTAATTCATTCACTTGTGAGTTGTAGGACGGGAAAGCCAGCCTTTATTGAAATTCCGTATTTGTTTAATAATAATAAATCATATGGTTGGATGAAGGAATACGAGATGAGCAGAAAATACAAACTATTTTAGGTGTATGTTACAAAAATGTGTCAAGAATTCCAAAGGGGTTTATCAAATTCAGAATATTAATACTATGCAGTACTTTCTGAATACAAAAAAAGAACGCTTGTACAAATTGTTATATTAGATTGTTCTAAACATCTTGGCGACTTAGTAGCTTTATATTTAGCTACATGTATTAACTTAGTAATTACGCATACATGCCTTCTTTACCCGGCACATATTACTGTGTTGTCTAGAATGGCCTGATATTATACTCAGGACTTTGTGGTGTAATATATCACAGGTAAAATACTGGTATATCTTACCAGAGACTTGGTGGTGTGATATCTCACCGGTAAATTACTGGTGTCTCTTGCCAGAGACTTGGTGGTGTGATATCTCACCGGTAAATTACTGGTGTCTCTTGCCAGAGACTTGGTGGTGTGATATCTCACAAGTAACTTAATGGTATTTCTTACCAGAGACTTGGTGGTGTGATATCTCACTGGTAAATTACTGGTGTGTCTTACCAGAGACTTGGTGGTGTGATATCTCACAGGTAACTGACTGGTATTTCTTACCAGAGACTTGGTGGTGTAATACCCGGAACTTGTAAGCGTGACATGTTAGTCGGAATAAGTTCGTCCTATACTTGAAAAGATGTCTGTTACCAGAACTTGATGTGATACTATAGTCGGGAAATGTTAGTGTGCATGTTACCCAGAACATGTGATGTAGTGTTGTATGCAGGACTTGTTGTTAGTGCCATGGTCATGTGACAATAGTTACTTTCGTAATTTACATTGCCAGCGTGAAGTCAATGTCTTGTTGGTGTCATACCTTACTTTGGCCCGGCTGAATTGATATGTTATCCATGATTTGTCGGTGTGATGTGTTATCCATGACTTATCGGTATGATATGTTGTCAATGACTTGTTGGTGTTATATGTCATCCAGGACTTATCTGTGTGATATGTTATCTATGACTTATCTGTGTGATATATGTTATCCATGATTTGTCGGTGTCATATGTTATCCATGACTTATCGGTATGATATATGTTATCCATGATTTGTCGGTGTGATATATTATCAATGATTTATTGCTGTGATATGTTATCCATTACTTGTCGGTGTAATAAGGTATCCATGACTTATCGTTGTGATATGTTATCTATTACTTGTCAGTGTGATATGTTATCCATGACTTATCGATATGACATGTTATCCATGCCTTGTCGGTGTGATATTTTATCCATGACTTGGCGGTATGATATGTTATCCATGACTTATCGGTGTGATATGTTATTTCGGAAATGATAATGTAATAGAAATGTTAGTGTGATAGCTGATAGTTGATGCGATATAAAACAGTAAACTTGTTGATTTCATATCTTCCCAATGGAATGTTGACAGGATATCTTTCTTATGTCTTGTTAACTGGATATCTTACCCAGGGTATGCTGCTGGGATATCTTACCCAGGGTATGCTGCTGGGATATCTTATCCAGGGTATGCTGCTGGGATATCTTACCCAGGGTATGCTGCTGGGATATCTTACCCAGTATATGCTGCTGGGATATCTTACCCAGGGTATGCTGCTGGGATATCTTACCCAGGGTATGCTGCTGGGATATCTTACCCAGCACTTCCTTGCGGGATATCATACTCAGGTATTGCTGGTGGGATATCTTACCCAAGGTTTGCTGGTAGGGTATCTTACCAAGGGTTTATTGGTGGGTTATCTTACCCAAGGTTTGCTGGTGGGGTATCTTACCAAGGGTTTATTGGTGGGTTATCTTACAAAAGACTTCCTAGTGAGATATGTTACCCAGGACTTGTTAGTGGGTTATCATACCAAAAACTTCTTAGTGGGATATGTTACCTAGGGCTTGCTGGTAGGATATATTACCCAGGGCTTGCTGGTGGGTTATCTTACCCAGGGCTTGCTTGTTGGGTATCTTATCCAGGCTTACTTATGGGATACCTTACCCAGGGCTTGTTGGTGGGATATATTACCCAGGGCTTCCTGGCTGGGTATCTTACCCAGGGCTTGCTGGTTGGGTATCTTATCGGATACCTTACCCAGAATTATTGATATCAGATAATCCCAGACATTCAAACAATTTTGATTTTTGGCTTCTTTGCCTTTTTCTTAATCAAGAATTAATGACATTGAGTATACGGTAACATTACACTTATATTGAATGAAATTTCCTCCTTTATGATCGTGGAAATAAACACTTTAGGACGTCCTTGCTGATTGATCATAGATAATCTCTGACAGGAGGTGATAGCAGTATAAAGTAACCGATGTCCATCATCATAATGCGGTTTCATTGATATCAAGAATGTAAAACTCCCATTAAATTAAAATAATGTACAATGGTCCGCAATGTAAATCATTGATTATGTCAAAAGATTAGTGGTAGAAAGCAGAGATTCTGTCTCAAAGTAAACAGATTTATTCCTGAGTCGCGTACTTACGGAAGTCATAGCGAAACAAAGATTTCAACGGTCCATCTCCAAGAGAAACATCAGTGTCTTCTTAACGATATTCCTGCCACTTAATATATCTATAATTTCAATTGTTTACCTTCATTGATTAATAATTGTTTTACCAATCATGTCTTTTTAAATAGATTTACCTGTATGGAAGGGGGTTCAATGGACTTGTAAGTTACTGGTAGGTGTGGATTTGTGTAAAGGTCATGAGTGGACTTGTAAATACTAATGGGTATACCTTTCGGTAAGGAGCTTAGTGACTTTCAAGTTACCGCTCAGTTGCGTATCCAGGATTTCCGAAAAGGGGTGGGGGAGGAGGGGCACATGTGAAAGTCAAGAATTAGCCAGAAATCTCAACCATTCTGAGTGGCAAATCTGGAGTTTTACTCATATTATTTGAGTGTTTTCAATCGTATCATCTACATGTATATATGCCTTGTACATTTGTGGTGAAGAAAAGGAGTTCGCCTTCGTCTAAATCTGCCACTGCGTAGGTGTACATTTTGTGTAAAAGGCATTAGTGAACTTGAACCGTTGTGTAAGGAGCATTGGTAGACTTGTGAGATATAAGTACTCATAACTTTGTGTAGGTGCACTTTTTTGTATACAGGGCATTAATGGACTTTGTAGGTCACAGTAGGTGTCTATTTGTGAAAGTAACTTGTTCCTTGTGTGTAGACTTTTAAGTTACTATTAGGTATACATTTTGGTAAGGGTCAGTGGTGGAGTTATTAGTTACTTGAAGGCGTACCTTTGTGTATTGGGCAATGGTGGCGTTATTCGTTACTTGAAGGCGTACCTTGGTAAATGGGGTAATGGTGGAGTTGTTAGTTACTTGAAAGTGTACCTTTGTGTATGGGGTAATGGTGAATGGTGGAGTTGTTAGCTACTTGAAGGCGTACCGTTGTGTTTGGAGCAATGGTGGACTTGGTAGTTACTTGAGAGCGTACCTTTGTTTATTGGGCAATGGTGGAGTTGTTACTAACTTGAAGGCGTACCTTTGTGTATGGGGCAATGGTGGAGTTAGTTACTTGAAAGCGTACCTTTGTGAATGGGGCAGTGGTGGTCTTGGTGATTACTATAAGACCTACTATTGTGTATGGGGCAATAGTGGACTTGTTAGATACTTGATTTAAACAGTATTTATTTTGATGAAGTTACATATCAATATATAAACAAATGAATTATGTTAAGGATTAAGCAACAAGCAATAATGCTTATACAAAGCTCTCTCCTTGTACACTATTTCAAAAGATACAATTTAATAACGCCAACGTGATTTATAACGTCATATTATTGTACTGTATATATATATACACATTCAACCATTTACATTTTCTACAATGTTATCTTCGAAAATCACTCCCAGATTGTTTCTTATCAATTTCATCTAACTTTAGATTGTTCAATCACAGTTTATTTATTGAGAAAGGAAGATATGTAAATGTAAGTAGAAGTGACAGACTTTGTATTAAGTGTACATGTAATGAAATTGAGGATGAATACCATTCTATACTTATATGTCCTATGTATACTAACTTCAGATTAGCATTCATCAAACTTTATTAATGGTTTAAACCATCAATGTTTAAATTAGTGCAATTGTTGGCAGTTAAAAACAAAACCTCACTTTGCAATTTAGCTAAACATTTAATCAATGCCACTAGATTGAGAGATGGAAATTAATTGTTGTCTTACCTCCATATCTTTGTACTGTAGTGCTGTATAATTAAGGAATGACCCTCTTTTTCTAGGTTCATAGGGAATGAACTTGGGTTAGAAACAAACAAATCACGGTTCTTGAATGATTTGTTTGTTTCTCACCCAAGTTCATTCCCCATGAACCTAGAAAAAAAGACAGTCATTCACTATATTTACAATGCATTTCAAAAGGTTCTTTTTTTGAAAACAAAATATCAAATTCCCGGTAATCAAACTGGCAAGGACCGAATTTTTCCTGAAGTGTAATAGTATTTCCGCCACGCAATATAGTGCATGTCTAGAATGCTAAAAAATACTCTACCTGTCCAGGTATTTTCTTTAATTGCTCAAAATTAACAGATGCATTAATTTCGTTATTACACTTCTTATATTTAATTAATTCAATTATGAACTTGAGTAAGCCCCGCCTCTTTTTATATTGCTACGCATGTTATTTGCCATACTCCGGGTACTACTTCCATGAACACACGCATTCTATCATTTACATACATGTGTTTTTATATACATACACGTTAAATCATTTATACACATATGCATCTGTAATACAAAGAAAAATAGTACTAATTAATTTACCTACAAAAAAACCCCCAAAACCAAAAACAAAAAACAAAAATAAAACAAAACAAAAGCAAAAGCAAGAAAAAAACCCCAAACAAACCCCCCCCCCCCAAAAAAAAAAACGACAACAACAACAACAACACCAAACCCCCCCCCCCCCCAAAAAAAAACCCAAAATAAATAAAAAAAAAAAAATAAACCAAAAAATGCAACATGCAACATAGCTTAGGGGTGTTGTTCTTGAAGGCGTACCCTTGTGTATGGGGCAATGGTGGATTTGGTAGTAACTTTGAAACGTACATGTACTAAAGTGTAGGGGCATTGGCGGACTTGGTAGTTACTTGGAGGCTTACCAATGCGTATGGAGCAATGGTGGACTTGGTAATTATTTGTAGACGTGGGTTTGTGTATGGGACAATGACGAACTTGGTAATTACTTGGAGGCGTACCAATATATACGGGACAATGGTGGACTTGGTAGTTATTTGTAGACTGGGTTTGTGTACAGGACAATGGTGGACTTGGTACTTAATTGTAGACGTGCGTTTGTGTACGGGACAATGGTAGACTTGGTATTTATTTGTAGACGTGCGTATGTGTACGGGACAATGGTGGACTTGGTAATTATTTGTTGACGTGCGTTTGTGTACGGGGCAATGGTGGACGTGGTAGTTATTTGTAGACGTGCGTTTGTGTACAGGACAATGGTGGACTTGGTAATTATTTGTAGACGTGCGTTTGTGTACGGGACAATGGTGGACTTGGTAATTATTTGTAGACGTGCGTTTGTGTACGGGGCAATGGTGGACTTGGTAATTATTTGTAGACGTGCGATTGTGTACGGAACAATGGTGGACTTAGTAGTTATTTGTAGACGTGCGTATGTGTACGGGACAATGCATGTCAATGGTGGACTTGGTAATTATTTGTTGACGTGCGTTTGTGTACGGGGCAATGGTGGACGTGGTAGTTATTTGTAGACGTGCGTTTGTGTACGGGACAATGGTGGACTTGGTAATTATTTGTAGACGTGTGTTTGTGTACGGGACAATGGTGGACTTGGTAATTATTTGTAGACGTAGTGCGTTTGTGTACGGGGCAATGGTGGACTTGGTACTTATTTGTAGACGTGCGTTTGTGTATGGGACAATGGTGGACTTAGTAGTTATATGTAGGCTTGCCTTTGTGTATGAGGCAATGGTGGACTGTTTGGTTACTAGAAGGTGTGCATGTGTGTAAAAGACATTAGTGAAATTGGTATTTATTAATAGGAGTACATTTATGCATGTTATGCATGTAAGAAGATTTAGTAGAGTTGTTGGGTACTAATGCGTGTACCTTTGTGTAGGTGTACCTATATGTAAGAAGCATACGTGAACTTCTTAGTTATTAGTAGTTGAACCTTTGTGTGAAGTGCGTAAGTTGTTGTGTTATTTGTTCGTTTGTGAACCTTTGTGTAAAGCGTGTAAGTAGACTTGTAAGTTGTTCCTTTGTGAGCCTTTGTGTGAAGTGCGTAAGAAGAGTTGTTAGTTATTCGTTTGTGAATCTTTGTGTAAAGCGCGTAACCAGACTTGTTAGTTGTTCATTTGTGAACCATTGTGTAGAGTGCTTAAGAAGAGTTGCTAGATGTTAGTTTGTGAACTTTTGGGGAAAGTGCGTAAATAGACGTGTTAGTGGTTCGTTTGTAAATCTTTGTGTGCGAACGTAGGCTTGTTAGTTGTTAGTATGTGAACACTTGTGTAAAGTGCGTAGGTGGACTTTGAACACTGGAAACTACGTAGTAGGCGTATCTTAGTGTAAGCGGCTTTATTGGATTAATAGACTTGATCGTTATAAGTGTATATAGCGTTATAAGTGATGTGTATATGGCGTTATAAGTGGTGTGTATATAGCGTTATACGTAGTGTGTATATAGCGTTATAAGTGGTGTGTATATAGCGTTATAAGTGATGTGTATATAGCGTTATAAGTGGTGTGTATATAGCGTTATAAGTGATGTGTATATAGCGTTATAAGTGATGTGTAAATAGCGTTATAAGTGGTGTGTATATAGCGTTATAAGTGATGTGTATATAGCGTTATAAGTGATGTGTATATAGCGTTATAAGTGATGTGTATATAGCGTTATAAGTGATGTGTATATAGCGTTATAAGTGGTGTGTATATAGCGTTATAAGTGATGTGTATATAGCGTTATAAGTGATGTGCATATAGCGTTATAAGTGATATGTATATAGCGATATAAGTGATGTGTATATAGCGTTATAAGTGATGTGTATATAGCGTTATAAGTGATGTGTATATAGCGTTATTAGTGATGTGTATATAGCGTTATAAGTGATGCGTATATAGCGTTATAAGTGATGTGTATATAGCGTTATAAGTGGTGTGTATATAGCGTTATAAATGATGTGTATATAGCGTTATAAGTGATGTGCATATAGCGTTATAAGTGATATGTATATAGCGTTATAAGTGATGTGTATATAGCGTTATAAGTGATGTGTATATAGCGTTATAAGTGATGTGTATATAGCGTTATAAGTGATGTGTATATAGCGTTATAAGTGGTGTGTATATAGCGTTATAAGTGATGTGTATATAGCGTTATAAGTGATGTGTATATAGCGTTATAAGTGGTGTGTATATAGCGTTATAAATGATGTGTATATAGCGTTATAAGTGATGTGCATATAGCGTTATAAGTGATATGTATATAGCGTTATAAGTGATGTGTATATAGCGTTATAAGTGATGTGTATATAGCGTTATAAGTGATGTGTATATAGCGTTATAAGTGATGTGTATATAGCGTTATAAGTGGTGTGTATATAGCGTTATAAGTGATGTGTATATAGCGTTATAAGTGATGTGTATATAGCGTTATAAGTGATGTGTATATAGCGTCATAAGTGATGTGTATATAGCGTTATAAGTGGTGTGTATATAGCGTTATAAGTGGTGTGTACATAGCGTTATAAGTGGTGTGTATATAGCGTCATAAGTGATGTGTATATAGCGTTATAAGTGATGTGTGTATAGCGTTATAAGTGGTGTGTATATAGCGTCATAAGTGATGTGTATATAGCGTTATAAGTGATGTGTATATAGCGTTATAAGTGATGTGTGTATAGCGTTATAAGTGATGTGTATATAGCGTCATAAGTGGTGTGTATATAGCGTTATAAGTGATGTGTATATAGCGTTATAAGTGATGTGTATATAGCGTTATAAGTGATGTGTATATAGCGTCATAAGTGATGTGTATATAGCGTTATAAGTGATGTGTATATAGCGTTATAAGTGATGTGTATATAGCGTTATAAGTGATGTGTATATAGCGTCATAAGTGATGTGCATATAGCGTTATAAGTGATATGTATATAGCGTTATAAGTGATGTGTATATAGCGTTATAAGTGGTGTGTATATAGCGTTATAAGTGATGTGTATATAGCGTTATAAGTGATGTGTATATAGCGTTATAAGTGATGTGTATATAGCGTTATAAGTGGTGTGTATATAGCGTTATAAGTGGTGTGTATATAGCGTTATAAGTGATGTGTATATAGCGTCATAAGTGATGTGTATATAGCGTTATAAGTGATGTGTATATAGCGTTATAAGTGGTGTGTATATAGCGTTATAAGTGATGTGTATATAGCGTTATAAGTGATGTGTATATAGCGTTATAAGTGATGTGTATATAGCGTTATAAGTGATGTGCATATAGCGTTATAAGTGATATGTATATAGCGTTATAAGTGATGTGTATATAGCGTTATAAGTGATGTGTATATAGCGTTATAAGTGATGTGTATATAGCGTTATAAGTGATGTGTATATAGCGTTATAAGTGGTGTGTGTATATAGCGTTATAAGTGTGTACATTTGAGTACAGGTAAAATATTAATACCAGTGTCATGAGTGTGAGCAACACTATTACCAGTGTGAGCAATATTTATATTTCAGGCTAATAATAAGCATGCATCACATAAAGGATTAAGTAGTACATGTAGTAAAAGTACATTTGAGCAGTGTCTTTCTACTCTGTTGTCGTATCTCGTACATTTCAGCAGAGTCTTTCTACTCTGTTGTCGTATCTCGTTCATTTCAGCAGAGTCTTTCTACTCTGTTGTCGTATGTCGTACATTTGAGCAGTGTCATTCTACTCTGTTGTCGTATCTCGTACATTTCAGCAGAGTCTTTCTACTCTGTTGTCGTATCTCGTTCATTTCAGCAGAGTCTTTCTACTCTGTTGTCGTATGTCGTACATTTGAGCAGTATCTTTCTACTCTGTTGTCGTATCTGGAACATTTGAGCAGTTTCATTCTACTCTGTTGTCGTATCTCCTTCATTTAAGCAGTGTCTTTGTACTCCATTGTCGTATCTGGTACATTTGAGCAGTGTCTTTCTACTCTGTTGTTGTATCTGGTACATTTCAGCAGTGTCTTTCTACTCTGTTGTCGAATCTCGTACATTTCAGCTGAGTCTTTCTACTCTGTTGTCGTATCTCGTTCATTTCAGCAGAGTCTTTCTACTCTGTTGTCGTATGTCGTACATTTGAGCAGTGTCATTCTACTCTGTTGTCGTATCTGGTACATTTCAGCAGTATCTTTGTACTCTGTTGTCGTATCTGGAACATTTGAGCAGTTTCATTCTACTCTGTTGTCGTATCTCCTTCATTTAAGCAGTGTCTTTGTACTCCATTGTCGTATCTGGTACATTTGAGCAGTGTTTTTCTACTCTGCTGTCGTATCAGGTATATTTGATCAGTTTCATTCTACTATGTTGTCTTATCTCGTACATTTAAGAAGCCGGTGTGGCCTATTGGATAAGGTGCTCGGCTTGTGACCGAGAGGTCCCGAGTTCGACTTCCGCCCTGGACACACCGGGGCTCTGTCTTTTGGATGAGAAAGTAAAAACCGAGGTCCCGTGTCACGGTAGGCGTGGCACGAAAAAGATCCCTTACTGCTTCGAGTGGGTCCGTTGCAAAGGTCTAAATTTGTATGCAATGCGCCAGGCAGATGCTGTCACCATATACGTGAAATAATCGTGGAGTGACAATATCAAACAATAATCATCAATTAATCGAACATTTAAGCATTATCTTTCTACTCTGTTGTCGTATTTTGTACGTTTCAGCATTATCTTTCTTCTCTGTTGTTGTGTCTAGTACATATAAGCAGTGTTTTTCTACTCTATTGTCGTATCGCGTACATTTGAAAAGCGTCTTTCTTCTCTGTTGTCGTATTTTGTCGTATTTCGTACATTTAAGCAATGTCATTCGGCCCTGTTGTCGTATCTAGTACATTTCAGTAGAGTCTTTCTACTCTGTTGTCGTATTGCGTACATTTGAAAAGTATCTTTCTACTCTGTTGTCGTATTTTGTATATTGCATCATCGTCTTTCTATTCTATTGTTGTATCTCGGACATTTGTGCAGTGTCTTTCTACTCTGTCGTCGTATCTGGTACATTTGAGCAGTGTCTTTCTACTCTGTTGTCGTATCTCGCACATTTGAGCTGTGTCTTTCTACCCTATTGTCGTATCTCGTACGTTTGAGCAGTGTCTTTCTACTCTGTTGTCGTATCTGGTACATTTGAGCAGTGTCTTTCTACTCTGTTGTCGTATCTGGTACATTTGAGCAGTGTCTTTCTAGTCTGTGGTCGTATCTGGTACATTTCAGAAGTCTTTCTACTCTGTTGTCGTATCTCGCACATTTGAGCAATGTCTTTCTACTCTGTTGTCGTATCTCGTACATTTAAGCAATGTCATTCGGCCCTGTTGTCGTATCTAGTACATTTCAGTAGAGTCTTTCTACTCTGTTGTCGTATTGCGTACATTTGAAAAGCGTCTTTCTACTCTGTTATCGTATTTTGTATATTGCATCATCGTCTTTCTATTCTGTTTTTGTTGTATCTCGGACATTTGTGCCGTGTCTTTTTACTCTGTTGTCCTATGTCGTACATTTCAGCAGAGTCTTTCTACTCTGTTGTCGTATCTGGTATATTCCAGCAGTGTCTTTCTACTATGTTGTCGTATGTGGTACATTTTAGCAGTGTCGTTCTTATCTGTTGTCGTATCTCGTCTATTTGAGCAGTGTCCTTCTAGTCTGTTGTCGTATCTCGTACATTTAAACAATGTCCTTCTACTCTGTTGTCGTATCTAGTACATTTCAGTAGTGTCATTCTACTCAGTTGTCGTATCGCGTACATTTGAAAGGTGTCTTACTACTCCGTGTGATACCTCTCCGACATTTGTGCCGTGTCTTTCTATTCTGTTGTCGTATCTCGTACATTTGAGCCGTGTTTTTCTACTCTGTTGTCGTACACTTAAGCAGTGTCTTTCTACCCTTTTGTCGTATGTCGTACAGTTGAGCAGTGTCTTTCTTCTCTGTTGTCGTATGTCGTACATTTGAGCAGTGTCTTCCTACTCTGTTGTCGTATCTCGTACATTTGAGCCGTGTCTTTCTACTATGTTGTCGTATGTCGTACACTTGAGCAGTGTCTTTCTACCCTTTTGTCGTATGTCGTACATTGGAGCAGTGTCTTTCTTCTTTCACCGAGGCCCCGTGTCGTTGTATGCATGACACGTTAAAGATCCCTCACTGCTTCGGGTGGGTCCGTTGCAAAGGTCAAGATTTGTATGCCCCGCATCAGGCAGATGCCGTCACCATATACGTGAAATATTCGTGGTGTGACGTAAAACAAAAATCAATCAATCAATCAAAAAAAAAAACGTATCTCGTACATTTGAGCAGTGTCTTTCTACTCTGTTGTCGTATCTCGTACATTTCAGAAGTCTTTCTACTCTGTTGTCGTATCTCGTACATTTCAGCAGTGTCTTTCTACTCTGTTGTCATATCTGGTACATTTCAGCAGTGTCTTTCTACTCTGTGGTCGTATCTGGTACATGTGAGCAGTGTCTTTCTATTCTGTTGTAGTAAGTCGTACATTTGAGCAGTGTCTTTTTACTCTGTTGTAGTATCTGGTACTTTGGAGCAGTGTATTTCTGCTATGTTGTCGTATCTGGTACATTTAGCAGTGTCTTTCTAATCTGTTGTCGTATCTCGTTTATTTGATCAGTGTCCTTCTAGTCTGTTGTCGTATCTCGTACATTTAAGCAATGTCATTCGGCCCTGTTGTCGTATCTAGTACATTTCAGTAGAGTCTTTCTACTCTGTTGTCGTATTGCGTACATTTGAAAAGCGTCTTTCTACTCTGTTATCGTATTTTGTATATTGCATCATCGTCTTTTTATTCTGTTTTTGTTGTATCTCGGACATTTGTGCCGTGTCTTTTTACTCTGTTGTCGTATCTGGTATATTTTAACAGTGTCTTCCTGATCTGTTGTCCTATGTCGTACATTTCAGCAGTGTCTTTCTACTCTGTTGTCGTATCTGGTATATTTCAGCAGTGTCTTTCTACTCTGTTGTCGTATCTCGTACATTGGAGCAGTGTCTTTCTACTATGTTGTCGTATGTGGTACATTTTAGCAGTGTCGTTCTTATCTGTTGTCGTATCTCGTCTATTTGAGCAGTGTCCTTCTAGTCTGTTGTCGTATCTCGTACATTTAAACAATGTCCATCTACTCTGTTGTCGTATCTAGTACATTTCAGTAGTGTCATTCTACTCAGTTGTCGTATAGCGTACATTTGAAAGGTGTCTTACTACTCTGTGTGATACCTCTCCGACATTTGTGCCGTGTCTTTCTATTCTGTTGTCGTATGTCGTACATTTGAGCCGTGTCTTTGTACTCTGTTGTCGTAGACTTGAGCAGTGTCTTTCTACCCTTTTAACGTATGTCGTACAGTTGAGCAGTGTCTTTCTTATCTGTTGTCGTATGTCGTACATTTGAGTAGTGTCTTTCTATTCTGTTGACGTATGTCGTACATTTGAACAATGTCTTTCTATTATCTTGTCGTATCTCGTTCATTTGAGCAGTGGCTGTCTAATCTGATGGCACATCGCGTTCATTTGAGCAGTGTTTTGCTACTCTGCTGTCGAATCTCATACCTTTGAGCAGTGTCTTTCTACTCTGTTGTCGTATCTTGTATATTGGAGCAGTGTCTTTCTACTCTCTTGTCGTATCTCGTACATTTGAGCAGTGTCTTTTTACTCTGTTGTCGCATCTCGTACATTGAAGCAGTGTCTTTCTACTATGTTGTCGTATCTGGTACATTTTAGCAGTGTCTTTCTTATCTGTTGTCGTATTTCGTCTATTTCAGCAGAGTCTTTCTACTCTGTTGTCGTATCTAGTACATTTCAGTAGTGTCTTTCTGCTCTGTTGTCGTATCGCGTACATTTGAAAAGCGTCTGTCTACTCTCTGTCGTACCTCTCGGACATTTGTACCGTGTCTTTCTACTCTGTTGGCGAATCTCGTACATTTGAGCTGTGTCTTTCTACTCTGTTGTCGTATCTCGTACACTTGAACAGTGTCTTTCTACCCTTTTGTCCTATGTCGTACATTTGAGCAGTGTCTTTCTAGTCTTTTGTCGTATGTCGCACATTTGAGCAGTGTCTTTCTACTCTGTTGTTGTATCTGGTACATTGGAGCAGTGTTTTTCCACTCTGTTGTCGTATGTTGTACATTTGAGCAGTGTCTTTCTACTGTGTTGTCGTACTTCGTACATTTGAACAATGTATTTCTACTCTGTTATTGTATCTCGTACATTTCAGCGATGTCTTTCTATTCTGTTGTCGTATCTGGTACATTTAAACAATGTATTTTTACTATGTTGTCGTATCTCGTTCATTTGAGCAGTGTTTTGCTACTCTGCTGTCGTATCTCGTACATTTGAGCAGTGTCTTTCAGCTCTGATGTCGTATTGCGTTCATTTCAGCAGTGTCTTTCAACTCTGATATCGGATCTTGTTCATTTGAGCAGTGTTTTTCTACTCTGCTGTTGTATCTGGTATATTTGATCCGTTTCTTTGTACTATGTTTTCTTATTTAAGAAGCCGGTGCGGCCTATTGGATAAGGTGCTCGGCTTGTGACCGAGAGGTCTCGGGTTCGACTTCCACCCTGGACATACCGGTGATTTGTCTTTCGGATGAGACAGTAAAAACCGAGGTCCCGTGTCACGGTAGGCGTGGCACGAAAAAAGATCCCTTACTGCTTCGGGTGGGTCCTTTGCAAAGGTCTAAATTTGTATGCAATGCGCCAGGCAGATGCCGTCACCATATACGTGAAATAATCGTGGAGAGAGAAAATCAAACAATAATCATTCATTAATCGAACATTTCAGCATTATCTTTCTACTCTGTTGTCGTATTTCGTACGTTTCAGCAGTGTCTTTCTACTCTGTTGTCGTAATTAAAACATATCAGCAGTGTCTTTCTACTCTGGTGTCGTATTTGTTACATTTGAGCAGTGTCTACTCATTCAGTCGTCGTATCTCGTCATTCGTCTTTCTCAGGATATGACCTGTATGTTGTTGGTCGTATCCACATTACCCATTCAGTCATCGTATCTCGTCATTCGTCTTTTTAGGATGTAGCCCATATGTTGTTGGTCGTATCCACATTACCCATTCAGTCGTCGTATCTCGTCGTTCGTCTTTTCAGGATATAAACCCGTACGTTGTTGGTCGTATCCACATTACCCATTCAGTCATCGTATCTTGTCATTCGTCTTTTTAGGGTGTAGCCCGTATGTTGTTGGTCGTATCCACATTACCCATTCAGTCATCGTATCTCGTCGTTCGTCTTTTTAGGATGTAGCCCGTATGTTGTTGGTCGTATCCACATTACCCATTCAGTCATCGTATCTCGTCATTCGTCTTTTTATGATATAACCCGTATGTTGTTGGTCGTATCCACATTGCCCGATCAATTGTCGTATCTCGTCATTCGTCTTTTCAGGATATAGCCAGTATGCTGTTGGTCGTATCCACATTACCCATTCAGTCGTCGTATCTCGGCATTCGTCTTTTCAGGATATAGTCCGTACTTGTATGTTGTCAGTAGTTTTTTGTTTTGTTTTGTTTTGTTCTGTTTTTTTTTTTTTTTTTTTTTTTTTTTTTGTTTTTTTTTGGTTTTTTTTATTTTTCTTTTTTGTATTTTTTTTTTTTTTTTTTTTGGGGGGGGGGGGGTGTTTTTTTTGTTTTTTTGAGGGGGGTTGTTTTGTTTTGTCTTGGGTTTTTTGTAATTTTTGTTTCTGTTTTTGTTGTTGTTGTTTGTTTGGGGGGGGGGGGGTTGATGGGGGTTGGGGGTTGGTAGGATATTGCTCGTATGTTGTTGGTCGTAACCACATTATAGACTATTGATCTGTGTTATCAATTACAGTTGTGTCATATATACGTATAGGGTAACACCCGGATGTTGGTAACACCTGTAATTAGCGTATGTGCTCATTAAGCACTGCAATCTTTTCACTTGATCGACTTCGTCAAATATCATAAATTCTCTTAGCTTTTCTTTATGTTTGTTTGTTAGACATTATATCGTTTTGAATCACTGATAAAGCGTACCTTATGCAATTATTGGCCTCTCTTAAAACCTCAAAAACTACAATGCTATATGTAGCATGTCCCTACATCCGGGCAGATTACATACTGTATTGATGTTAACCTGTTTTACGGAATTCGATTATAAAGGTATACATTGCAATAAACTTTAAGACTGAATCAATGACAAAGTGAAGTTTGGTTTATACCGGCGGGGCGATCTCGTGTTTTTGCTCGGTCATGTGTTTTACATAAAAGTGGTACTCCGTATTATAGACCTCTCTCTCTCTCTCTCTATCTCTCTGAGGGCAGAGAAGACAGTATCGATAGATTTCGACATGGAATGTTGACAGAAGTATTTCGTATACAATCATCTGCAGTACAGTGTTCATATTGCTTACATTGATCACATTGGTTTAAACTTATATCCCGTTTGAAGTCATCTCCATTATATCAACCAATCAACAAACAAGTCGTACTGATATTATTGTGTAGGTATATTATTGTGTAGGTATATTATTTCCTTTCTGTACTTAGACTTTAAAGGTGTGCACTTTATTTCTCTAGATCGGTTGAGCAAGCATCATGCCTGTTACGGAATGGCCGATAAGAATAGATTACTTTCTCTGCCTCTAAATTCATGTCATTTACATGTTTTCTGTGCTTAAAATGGCTTAAAGCATTGTATCTTTACCATGTCAGACTAAATTATATAAAAATCTTTTCCTAATTGAGATTTCCTCTACCGATCATGTGTATTTGGAGTTTAGACGTTTAGACGTAGTTGTTACACAATACCACGTAGTCGTTACATCACACGAATTAGTAGTTACATAATAAGACGTAGTTCTTACATCACGCGACGTAATTAATACATCATTCGGCGTAGTTGTTACGTTACACGACATAGTTGTTACATCACACGACGTAGTTCTTACAATGTACATAACACTACGTAGTTGTTACACACTTGTGTATTGGTCACCATTTCATTTGTAATAATGATATATAAATTCAATGGCGGATTTAGAGGGGATTACAGGGTTGCAACCCCTCCAACCCCCCTCCCCCTGTAGTCACCCTGTCTGTAGTGATATTATTAACTTGAATACGGATTATCACCCTCTCTGTAGTGATATTATTAACATGTATACGGATTATCACCCTCTCTGTAGTGACATTATTAACTTGTATACGGATTATCACCCTCTCTGTAGTGACATTATTAACTTGTATACGGATTATCACCCTCTCTGTAGTGACATTATTAACTTGTATACGGATTATCACCCTCTCAGTAGTGATATTATTTACTTGTATACGGATTATCACCCTCTCCGTATTGATATTACATGTATTAACTTAAATATTGATTATCACCCTCTCTGTAGTGATATTATTTACTTGTATACGGATTATCACCCTCTCTGTAGAGACATTATTTACTTGTATACGGATTATCACCCTCTCTGTAGTGATATTATTTACTTGTATACGGATTATCACCCTCTCTGTAGAGACATTATTTACTTGTATACGGATTATCACCCTCTCTGTAGCGATATTACATGTATTTACTTGAATACGGATTATCACCCTCTCTCTAGTGATACTATTAACTTGTTTATGGCGCGGACCCAGGCCCATATCCGATATAATGGTCATAGGGGAAGTGTAGAAAGTAGATAAAGGTAATTTAAATTTAATATAATTTTAATCAGAACTTTAATGACCCCAAATTCTCACATACCGTCATGTAGCTTAACATTGCTGCCTTCTCTTATCTCTCAGAATGAGATATGCATATATTTATAATCATAAGCCAGCAATGGAGTGCCAAAGTTGAAACTATTTTAGTGTTGTACTATATTCGTACAATATAAAATCATTACACACTTGTAATCGGAGAGTTCACTATATGCAACTTTTATCCGTGTTTATGCCCAATCAATAATGATGATGTACAACTTGTATACAGCTTACCACCCCCTCTGTAATGATCATATACAACTTGTATACGAGTTACCACCCCTTCTATAATGGTGATACAACTTACATACGGGTTACCACCCTCTCTGTAATGATAATATACAACTTGTATACGAGTTAACACCCCTTCTATAATGGTGATACAACTTACATACGGTTACCACCCTCTCTGATTGATTGATTGATTGATTGATTATTGTTTTACGTCACACCACGAATATTTCACGTATATGGTGACGGCATCTGCCTGATGCGGAGCATACAAATTTTGACCTTTGCAACGGACCCACCCGAAGCAGTGAGGGATCTTTAACGTGCCATGCATACCACAACACGGGGCCTCGGTTTTTACTGTCTCATCCGAAAGACATGACACCGACATGACCAGAGCGGGACTCGAACCCCGGCCTCCCGATCAGGAGTCCGACGCGATACCACTAGGCCACGCCGGCTTACCACCCTCTCTGTAATGATAACATACAACTTGTATACGAGTTACCACCCCTTCTATAGTGGTGATACAACTGGCATACGGGTTACCACCCCCTCTGTAATGATAACATACTACTTGTATACGAGTTACCACCCCTTCTATAATGGTGATACAAATTGCATACGGTTACCACCACCTCTGTAATTATAACATACAATTTGTATACGAGTTACCACCCCTTCTATAATGGTGATACAACTTACATACTGGTTACCACCCCCTCTGTAATGATAATATACAATTTGTATACGAGTTACCACCCCTTCTATAATGGCGATACAGCTTGCATACGGTTACCACCCCGTCTGTAATTATGATATACAACTTGTATACGAGTTACCACCCCTTCTATAATGGTGATACAACTTACATACCGTTTACCACCCCCTCTGTAATGATAATATACAACATGTATAGATTTACCACCCCTTCTATACCACCCCCTGTGTAATGATAATTTACGACTTGTATAAAGGTCACCAACCCTTCTACAATAGTTATGTACCACTGTGTAATGGGTCACCAACCCTTCGGCACTAGTTATATACAACTGTGTAATGGGTAACCAACCCTACTACAATAATGATACCCAACTGTGTAATGGGTCACCAACCCTACTACAATAATGATACCCAACTGTGTAATGGTCACCAACCCTACTACAATAATGATACCCAACTGTGTAATGGGTCACCAACCCTACTACAATAATGATACCCAACTGTGTAATGGTCACCAACCCTACTACAATAATGATACCCAACTGTGTAATGGGTCACCAACCCTACTACAATAATGATACCCAACTGTGTAATGGTCACCAACCCTACTGAAATAATGATACCCAACTGTGTAATGGTCACCAACCCTACTGAAATAATGATACCCAACTGTGTAATGGGTCACCAACCCTACTACAATAATGATACCCAACTGTGTAATGGGTCACCAACCCTACTACAATAATGATACCCAACTGTGTAATGGGTCACCAACCCTACTACAATAATGATACCCAACTGTGTAATGGGTCACCAACCCTACTACAATAATGATACCCAACTGTGTAATGGGTCACCAACCCTACTACAATAATGATACCCAACTGTGTAATGGTCACCAACCCTACTACAATAATGATACCCAACTGTGTAGGAGCAGGCGTGGTGTAGTGGTTAAGCGCTTGGCTTGCGGCGCCGACGATCCGGGTTCAATTCCCGGGTTGCGCCACTATGTTTAAGAGGTTGGTAACCTCCTGCTTCCATGTCGCGATATAACTGAAATATTGTTGAAAGCGACGTAAAACACCAATCAACCAACCAACCAACCCAACTGTGTAATGGGTCACCAACCCTACTACAATAATGATACCCAACTGTGTAATGGGTCACCAACCCTACTGAAATAATGATACCCAACTGTGTAATGGTCACCAACCCTACTACAATAATGATACCCAACTGTGTAATGGTCACCAACCCTACTACAATAATGATACCCAACTGTGTAATGGGTCACCAACCCTACTACAATAATGATACCCAACTGTGTAATGGTCACCAACCCTACTACAATAATGATACCCAACTGTGTAATGGTCACCAACCCTACTACAATAATGATACCCAACTGTGTAATGGTCACCAACCCTACTACAATAATGATACCCAACTGTGTAATGGTCACCAACCCTACTACAATAATGATACCCAACTGTGTAATGGTCACCAACCCTACTACAATAATGATACCCAACTGTGTAATGGTCACCAACCCTACTACAATAATGATACCCAACTGTGTAATGGTCACCAACCCTACTACAATAATGATACCCAACTGTGTAATGGGTCACCAACCCTACTACAATAATGATACCCAACTGTGTAATGGTCACCAACCCTACTACAATAATGATACCCAACTGTGTAATGGTCACCAACCCTACTGAAATAATGATACCCAACTGTGTAATGGTCACCAACCCTACTACAATAATGATACCCAACTGTGTAATGGTCACCAACCCTACTACAATAATGATACCCAACTGTGTAATGGTCACCAACCCTACTACAATAATGATACCCAACTGTGTAATGGGTCACCAACCCTACTACAATAATGATACCCAACTGTGTAATGGTCACCAACCCTACTACAATAATGATACCCAACTGTGTAATGGTCACCAACCCTACTACAATAATGATACCCAACTGTGTAATGGTCACCAACCCTACTACAATAATGATACCCAACTGTGTAATGGTCACCAACCCTACTACAATAATGATACCCAACTGTGTAATGGTCACCAACCCTACTACAATAATGATACCCAACTGTGTAATGGTCACCAACCCTACTACAATAATGATACCCAACTGTGTAATGGTCACCAACCCTACTACAATAATGATACCCAACTGTGTAATGGGTCACCAACCCTACTACAATAATGATACCCAACTGTGTAATGGTCACCAACCCTACTACAATAATGATACCCAACTGTGTAATGGGTCACCAATCCTACTACAATAATGATACCCAACTGTGTAATGGTCACCAACCCTACTGAAATAATGATACCCAACTCATGCCATGGCAACTGTGTAATGGTCACCAACCCTACTACAATAATGATACCCAACTGTGTAATGGTCACCATCTCCTTTGTAATGATAATACTCAACTTGCATACAGGTTATTATTTTGGGGTAATCGTTATCGAAAGCTCTATACTGTTTTATATGATATTATTTTGAGATACTTGATTTTATATGTGATGTATAAATACACAAGATGCACCGTGTCCATTACGATTTACATTTAGAGAAAAGCACTTACACCAAGACAGTGTGTAAACGACATCTCTGACAATGCAGGCATTACTTGCGGACACAAGGAGTTTCTTATTAACGTGAATTATGCGTGTTACAAAGCAATCATTTCTCACTTTGATCACATATAATCATTGTTAACTATAAATGGCTTCTGCAGTAGGTCCATGCCACACTGTCAGACCCATCTACGCATACCAGACTCATATATTTAGGTTTTAGCTTATCTGTGTACCCATTTAATTTTTCTTACTCTCTGTACCCCATTAACCTACTTATTATGAGTTTTACTGTAATTCAGTGTTATTTTTAGACAGAGAAATAGATATCTGACCTGTCGAATCATTTCATGTGAAATGTTGATCAAAAGTTAGTAAGTGATGGATTCGATGGAGATCGAGATAGATCATGCAATGTTATTTGGGATTTGTAGCAACATGGTGACTTGACTATCGCTTTGTGTGAATCAGTAACGCCGTATGCTAGACGTCAGTACGCCATGTCATACTCTTACAGTTTACATTGCACTAATTGCTCGAACATAAGATTGACGCACAATGTACACATATATCCCCACTAGTCATCCAGAATCAAGCCAGACCTATCTTGTTCACAGCTCATTTTTTTCAACTCAATCAGGAAGATTCAGAGATTGCTGCTGTATAGTCTCGCAATATCTATCAAGGAATCCCACTCTACACCTGCTTTTGTTTTGCAACTGTCAGTTAAAAGTGAATTCCGTAAATGTTCTGAACATTGTCTATTTCTTGTTTTATCTGATCAGATGTCGTATGTAATTGATGTAGACGCCTGTGCTAGAGAGTGGTGCAGCGCGGTAACCAATTATTGTCTTAAATAGAGTACAGCACACGTCTACTCACACAAGTAGATTGACCAAGTAGGACACTTTATTTTAATACCTTATGTATTATTTCGTCTTTCATATTAAAAAAGTACTTGATATAGAAACATATGTCTACAGTAGTATAATAGATTGTAGTTTAAATAACCTTAAGTGTCCAGTAACGTCCAGTAGTAGATCTATTAGATTTGTTATCTCTGTTGAATGGAAGTTCCAGATGCTGTGTTTGGTACTGTCCAATGAAGTACCAGGCACTGTGTTTGGTTCTGTCCCATGAAGTACCAGGCACTGTGTTTGGTTCTGTCCCATGAAGTTCCAGGTGTTGTGTTTTGGTTTTGTCCCATAAAGTTCCAGGTGTTGTGTTTGGTTCTGTCCCATGAAGTTCCAGATGCTGTGTTTGGTGCTGTCCCATGAAGTACCAGGCACTGTGTTTGGTTCTGTCCCATGAAGTTCCAGGTGTTGTGTTTTGGTTCTGTTCCTTGAAGTTCCAGGTGTTGTGTTTGGTTCTGTCCCATGAAGTACCAAGCACTGTGTTTGGTTCTGTCCCATGAAGTTCCAGGTGTTGTGTTTGGTTCTGTCCCATAAAGTTCCAGGTGTTGTGTTTGGTTCTGTCCCATGAAGTTCCAGTAATGCGTTTGGTTCTGTCCCATGAAGTTCCAGGTGTTGTGTTTGGTTCTGTCCTATGAAATACCAAGTGCTGTATTTGGTACTGTCCAATGAAGTTCAAGGTGTTGTGTTTGGTTCTGTCCCATGAAATACCAAGTGCAGTGTTTGGTACTGTCCAAGAAGTCCAGGTGCTGTGTTTGGTTCTGTCCCATGAAATACCAAGTGCTATGTTTGGTTCTGTCCTATGAAATACCAAGTGCTGTATTTGGTACTGTCCAATGAAGTTCCAGGTGTTGTGTTTGGTTCTGTCCCATGAAGTTCCAGGTGCTGTGTTTGGTTCTGCCCCATGTAGCCCAGGTGCTGTGTTTGGTTCTGTCCCATGAAATACCAAGTGCTGTGTTTGGTTCTGTCCTATGAAATACCAAGTGTTGTATTTGGTACTGTCCAATGAAGTTCCAGGTGTTGTGTTTGGTTCTGTCCCATTAAGTTCCAGGTGATGTGTTTGGTTCCGCCCCATGACCATGAAGTCCAGGTGCTGTGTTTGGTTCTGTCCTATGAAATACCAAGTGCTGTATTTGGTACTGTCCAATGAAGTTCAAGGTGTTGTGTTTGGTTCTGTCCCATGAAATACCAAGTGCAGTGTTTGGTACTGTCCAAGAAGTCCAGGTGCTGTGTTTGGTTCTGTCCCATGAAATACCAAGTGTTGTGTTTGGTTCTGTCCCATGAAGTTCCAGGTGTTGTGTTTGGTTCTGTCCCATAAATTGCCAGGTGCTGTGTTTGGTTCTGTCCCATAAAGTTACAGGTGCTGTGTTTGGTTCTGTCCCATGAATTCCCAGGTGCTGTGTTTGGTTCTGTGCTATGAAATACCAAGTGCTGTGTTTGGTTCTGTCCCATGAAGTTCCAGGTGTTGTGTTTCGTTCTGTCCCATAAATTTCCAGGTGCTGTGTTTCGTTCTGTCCCATGAAGTTACAGGTGCTGTGTTTGGTTCTGTCTCATGAATTCCCAGGTGCTGTGTTTGGATCTGTCCAATGGAGTTCCAGGTGCTGTGTTTAGTACTATCCCCCGAAATTCCAGGTGTTGTGTTTGGTTCTGTCCCATGAAGTTCCAGATACTCTGTTTGGTTATGTCCTATGAAATTCCAGGTCCTGGATTTGGTTCTGTCCCATGAAGTACTAGGTCCTGTGTTTAGTTCTATCCCATGAATTTCCAGATGTTGTGTTTGGTTCTGTCCCATTAATTTCCAGGTCCTGTGTTTGGGTCTGTCCAATGAAGTACCAGGTGTTGTGTTTGGTTCTTTCCCATGAAGTTCCAGATGCTGTGCTTGGTTCTGTCCCATGACGTTCCAGATGCTGTGTTTGGTCCTGTCCCATGAAATTCCAGGTGATGTGTTTGGCTCTGTCCCATGAAGTTCAAGGTCCTGTGTTTGGATCTGTCCAATGACGTTCCAGGTGCTGTGTTTGGTTATTTCCAAAGAAGTTCCAGGTGTTGTGTTTGATTGTGTCTCCGAAGCTCCAGATGCTGTGCTTGGTTCTGTCCCATGGAGTTCCAGGTGCTGTGTTTTGTTCTTTCTTATGAAGTTCAAGGTCCTGTGTTTGGTTCTGTCCCATGAATTTCCAGGTTTTGTGTTTGGTTCTATCCCATGAAATTCCACGTGTTGTGTTTGGTCCCTCCCTATGAAGTTCGAGATGTTGTGTTTGGTTCAGTCCCATAAAGTTCCAGGTGTTGTGTTTGGTTCTGTCCCACGAAGTACCAGGTGCTGTGTTTGGTTTTGTCCGATAAAATTCCAGATGCTGTGTTTGGTGCTGTCCCATGAAGTACCAGGCACTGTTTTTGGTTCTGTCCCATGAAGTTCCAGGTGTTGTGTTTGGTTGTCCCATGAAGTTCCAGATGCTGTGTTTGGTTCTGTCCCATGAAGTGCCAGGCACTGTGTTTGGTTCTGTCCCATGAAGTTCCAGGTGTTGTGTTTGGTACTGTCCAATGAAGTTCAAGGTGTTGTGTTTGGTTCTGTCCCATAAAATACCAAGTGCAGTGTTTAGTACTGTCCAAGAAGTCCAGGTGCTGTGTTTGGTTCTGTCCCATGAAATACCAAGTGCTATGTTTGGTTCTGTCCTATGAAATACCAAGTGCTGTATTTGGTACTGTCCAATGAAGTTCCAGGTGTTGTGTTTGGTTCTGTCCCCTGACGTTCCAGGTGCTGTGTTTGGTTCTGTCCTATGAAATACCAAGTGCTGTATTTGGTACTGTCCAATGAAGTTCAAGGAGTTGTGTTTGGTTCTGTCCCATGAAGTTCCAGGTGCTGTGTTTAGTACTATGCCCCGAAATTCCAGGTGTTGTGTGCGGTTCTGTCCCACAAAATACCAAGTGCTGTGTTTGGTTCTGTCCTATGAAATACCAAGTGCTGTATTTGGTACTGTCCAATTAAGTTCCAGGTGTTGTGTTTGGTTCTGTCCCATGTAGTTCCAGGTGCTGTGTTTGGTTCTGCCCCATGACGTTCCAGGTGTTGTGTTTAGTTCTGTCCCATGAAATACCAAGTGCTATGTTTGGTTATGTCCCATGAAATTCCAGGTGTTGTGTTTCGTTCTGTCCCATAAATTTCCAGGTGCTGTGTTTGGTTCTGTCCCATGAAGTTACAGGTGCTGTGTTTGGTTCTGTCCCATGAATTCCCAGGTGCTGTATTTGGATCTGTCCAATGGAGTTCCAGGTGCTGTGTTCGGTTATGTCATATTAAGTTCCAGGTCCTGTGTTTAGTACTATCCCCCGAAATTCCAGGTGTTGTGTTTGGTTCTGTCCCACAAAATACCAGGTGTTGTGTTTGGTTCTGTCCCATGAAGTTCCAGATACTGTGTTTTGGTTATGTCCTATGAAATTCCAGGTCCTGGGTTTGGTTCTGTCCCATGAAGTACTAGGTCCTGTGTTTAGTTCTATCCCATGAATTTCCAGATATTGTGTTTGGTTCTGCCCCATTAATTTCCAGGTCCTGTGTTTGGTTCTGTCCAATGAAGTACCAGGTGTTGCGTTTGGTTCTTTCCCATGAAGTTCCAGATGCTTGGTTTGGTTCTGTCCCATAATGTTCCAGGTGTGGTGTTTGGTTCTGTCCCATGAAGAACCAGGTCTTGTGCTTGGTTCTTTCCGATAATGTTCCAGGTGTTGTGTTTTGTTCTGTCCCATGAAATACCAAGTGCTGTGTTTGGTTCTGTCAAATGATATTACACGTGCTTCATGGTTCTGTCCCATGAAATACCAGGTCCTGTGTTTAGTTCTGTCCCATGAAGTTCCAGGTGTTATGTTTGGTTCTGTCCCATTCATTTCCAGGTGCTGTGTTTGTTTCTGTCCCATGAAATACCAGGTCCTGTGCTTGGCTCTGTCACATAAGGTTCCAGGTGTTGTGTTAGGTTCTGTCCCATGAAGTTCCAGATACTCTGCTTGGTTCTGTCCTATGACGTTCCAGATGCTGTGTTTGGTCCTGTCCCATGAAGTACCAGGTGCTGTGTTTGGTTCTGCCCCATGAGGTTCCAGGTGCTATGTTTGGTTCTGTCCCATGAAGTTCCAGGTGCTATGTTTGTTTCTGTCCCGTAAAGTTCCAGGTGTTGTTTTAGTTCTATCCCATGAAATTAGCATACGCTGATGTTAAGATACCATTGACTGTCTCGTGTTGTTGTTACCTGTATTGTTATTCAATAGTAAAGTGGCACACATAAATACACCAAATAACCGCACACACACAAACACAGACACAGACACACACACACCTACACCCACACCCATCCACACATAAACACACACACACACACTCTCTCTCTCTCTACCGTCAGCAATGTCTGAGAGGGGAGAAGGGAGGGTATTTGTCCCGTCAGCAATGTCTGAGAGGGGAGGAGGGAGGGTATTTGTCCCGTCAGCAATGTCTGAGAGGGGAGGAAGGTGGGTATTTGTCCCGTCAGCACTGTCTGAGAGGGGAGGAGGGAGGGTATTTGCCCCGTCAGTACTGTTTGATAGTTGAGGAGGGAGGGTATTTGTCCCGTCAGCACTGTCTGAGAGGGGAGGAGGGTGGGTATTTGTCCCGTCAGCAATGTCTGAGAGGGGAGGAGGGAGGGTATTTTTCCCGTCGGCAATGTCTAAGAGGGGAGGAGGGAGGGTATTTGTCCCGTCAGCACTGTCTGAGAGGGGAGGACGGAGGTTATTTGTCCTGTCAGCAATGTCTGAGAGGGGAGGAGGGTGGGTATTTGTCCCGTCAGCAATGTCTGAGAGGGGAGGAGGGAGAGTATTTGTCCAGTCAGCAATGTCTGAGAGGGGAGGAGGGAGGTTATTTGTCCCGTCAGCAATGTCTGAGAGGGGAGGAGGGAGAGTATTTGTCCCGTGAGCAATGTCTGAGAGGGGAGGAGGGAGGGTATTTGTCCCGTCAGCACTGTCTGAGAGGGGAGGAAGGTGGGTATTTGTCCCGTGAGCAATGTCTGAGAGGGGAGGAGGGAGGGTATTTGTCCCGTGAGCACTGTCTGAGAGGGGAGGAGGGAGGGTATTTGTCCCGTCAGCACTGTCTGAGAGGGGAGGAGGGTGGGTATTTGTCCCGTGAGCACTGTCTGAGAGGGGAGGAGGGAGGGTAGTTGTCCCGTCAGTACTGTTTGATAGTTGAGGAGGGAGGGTATTTGTCCCGTCAGCACTGTCTGAGAGGGGAGGAGGGTGGGTATTTGTCCCGTCAGCAATGTCTGAGAGGAGAGGAGGGAGGGCATTTGTCCCGTCAGCAATGTCTGAGAGGGGAGGAGGGAGGTTATTTGTCCCGTCAGCACTGCCTGAGAGGGGAGGAGGGAGGTTATTTGTCCTGTCAGCAATGTCTGAGAGGGGAGGAGGGTGGGTATTTGTCCCGTCAGCAATGTCTGAGAGGGGAGGAGGGAGGGTATTTGTCCCGTCAGTACTGTTTGATAGTTGAGGAGGGAGGGTATCTGTCCCGTGAGCACTGTCTGAGAGGGGAGGAGGGAGGGTATTTGTCCCGTGAGCAATGTCTGAGAGGGGAGGAGGGAGGGTATTTGCCCCGTCAGTACTGTTTGATAGTTGAGGAGGGAGGTTATTTGTCCTGTCAGCACTGTCTGAGAGGGGAGGAGGGAGGGTATTTGTCCTGTCAGCACTGTCTGAGAGGGGAGGAGGGAGGGTATTTGTCCTGTCAGCACTGTCTGAGAGGGGAGGAGGGAGGTTATTTGTCCCGTCAGCACTGTCTGAGAGGGGAGGAGGGAGGTTATTTGTCCAGTCAGCAATGTCTGAGAGGGGAGGAGGGTGGGTATTTGTCCCGTCAGCAATGCCTGAGAGGGGAGGAGGGAGGGTATTTGTCCCGTCAATACTGTTTGATAGTTGAGGAGGGAGGGTATTTGTCCCGTGAGCACTGTCTGAGAGGGGAGGAGGGAGGGTATTTGTCCCGTGAGCAATGTCTGAGAGGGGAGGAGGGAGGGTATTTGCCCCGTCAGTACTGTTTGATAGTTGAGGAGGGAGGTTATTTGTCCCGTGAGCACTATCTGAGAGGGGAGGAGGGAGGTTATTTGTCCCGTCAGCACTGTCTGAGAGGGGAGGAGGGAAGGTATTTGTCCTGTCAGCACTGTCTGAGAGGGGAGGAGGGTGGGTATTTGCCCCGTCAGTACTGTTTGATAGTTGAGAAGGGAGGGTATTTGTCCCGTCAGCACTGTCTGAGAGGGGAGGAAGGTGGGTATTTGTCCCGTCAGCAATGTCTGAGAGGGGAGGAGGGAGGGTATTTGTCCCGTGAGCACTGTCTGAGAGGGGTGGAGGGAGGGTATTTGTCCCGTCAGCACTGTCTGAGAGGGGAGGAGGGAGGGTATTTGTCCCGTGAGCAATGTCTGAGGGGAGAGGAGGGAGGTTATTTGTCCCGTCAGCAATGTCTGAGAGGGGAGGAGGGAGGTTATTTGTCCCGTCAGCACTGTCTAAAAGGGTAGGAGGGTGGGTATTTTCCCGTCAGTACTGTTTGATAGTTGAGGAGGGAGGGTATTTTCCCGTCAGCACTGTTTGAGAGGGGAGGAGGGAGGCTATTTGTCCCGTCAGCACTGTTTGAGAGGGGAGGAGGGAGACTATTTGTCCCTTCATCACTGTTCTTTCTTTTAAGTTCCCCTGAGCTGCAGATAAAAATTATAGTCATTGCCTTCTTGCCGTTCGTCGTATGTCCACTTTTCACGATTTTAACTTCGTTTTAATGAACCACTGTAGAGGTTTTGAGGAAATTTTATGGGGATGAAATACTCAAGGTCCGACAATAGATGAACAAACTGAATATATCAGAGAAGTTGAGAAGGGTGTCTTAAGTAGTGTTGTTGTTGCGTTCCAGTACCAATTCAATTGTTTTACGCTTTTTGATATCTTCTTAGACGTTGTTATTTATTTTTATTCAAAAAGGAAATGATAAAACTGTTATATGTCATGTAAGGCTTTGACTGACTTCTTCTTTAGAACTCATTGGAAGATATTAGATGAAAACTGGCAAGCAAGAACTACTCAATATCCTTACAAGTGCAGTAGCTTTTTAACATGATCTACCTGGGGTATATCTATGAGGTACCCTCTTTCTCATTTTGGATGTAACATTGACAAAATGCATTCAGGAGAGTGTTGAGAAATGACGTTGTGTTGGTGTGGGTTTGATTCTGAGATAAAATTTTCTGATTTGAGAATATTCTGATACCTATTAAGTTCCCCGTGTGCTGCATGAAGGTGTTCGTACGAAAGATATAAGCCCACCTTATTTTCTGTTTTGTTTTGTGTAATTTTTGTCTTTATTATTATTATTGTTGTTGTTGTAGTTGTTGTTATTTTATTTAATCTTTTGACGAGATCAGTTATAGAAAAAGTATAGTAGTATAGTGATGCAAGAATTGTTAACGTTCGTTATGCTTGGTTGTTATACAATACTATATACGTGTGAAAGTACAGTAAATCTTTACCATTTATAGATCTCATGATTATGGTCCGTTTGTTTAGCCCTGTAGATGGCGAGATGTGATTAAAAGATTATAAAGGCAAGGTAAATCATTTCTCTCAATTGATAAAATACTGCTGTGTAAGAGAAAAGGACTTTAAATATTTCTGTTAATGTTTACTGTCAACATTAAGAATTGATTCACCACCCGTGTAAATGATAGATTAGGAAGTGGAATTTGTTCTGGCCACACAGTTCATGTAAAATTGTTTAAATCAGTAAGAATTATAGAAAGCTACATGTACAGGGAAAAAATGTGATACACGCTGTAAGGATATGCTGGGCGGAATCCTATCGATTAGTAAACATGCATTTATAAGGTAAGAGGCAAAACATTGTAGAGGAGAAATAAAATTCATTGGTTTGTCGCCAATCACCATAGAGTTCATTGATTACACTATTAGGAACTCTGATTTATTCCTTCAGTTTGCGACAATTTGTTGACGCTGGGATATCCACAAGAGGGTTGTAACGTTTGTTGCAGAAAGCTTTCCGGTATTTGGTCGTAAAACACGACAAAGAGGGAAAATGCAAATTCTTATCGACGGAATAAACGAACCAGTTATTTCAGGTCATCGAATATCATTTTACACCGTCAGTGACAAAGTGTGAAAAGGGAAGACAATATGAATGGATTTTCTTCTCGAAAAGCTTTAGTATCAAATAGCGTGTTGCTCGTTCAACGTCCTCAGCTGTCAGCCAATGCGTTTTATGATACTAAAGGTTATTAGCTCCCGTCCATTATATAAATCTGTCACATAAACGTGGACAACAATTTTGTCGGGAATCGCAATTGAATTTTGTACAAGTGTTCGAATTTGTCGTGCTTCATTAATTTTGTAAACCTCTTCAGCTCTCCTCACCCTGTCGTCTCCGCTGCTTTGATATATGTTGATCTGATTTGTTTCCATATTTGCATAACCAATGGGACGTTTGCAAGAGGTCATATATGTACGTATTAACTATCATGTTTGGGAAATTAGAATAGTCTGCAACACATTTATTGCAAATTCGGATATTCATGTTATTGCGCTTCTAGACAAAATGTATGTCGAAGACATTGAACAGAAAAATCTTGTATATAAGTTAAAAGCTGAAACTGGGGTGCAGTCGTTCTATGTCCGGTTCAAGGTTGTACAATTATGGTAAAAAGCATTCTGCGTCCTCGTGACCTGCAATCGAAGGGACATGTTAGAAATGGCAATAGAACGTGTAAACAAATGTGACTGATGTCATCATCAAGGACAATCTGTAAATTTTAAATCGGGCACACTCGAAGTCTTTAAAATGCATCAAAATCAGAGGAAAGTGTAGAAAGATTTCTGAGTATTACCCTATCTCAATGTTTCTTATTATTCACGAGAAACGCTTTTGAGTGGTTTTTGAACTCTCCAGGAAAGTAATTTTCTTGGATCAAATAAATAAATAGCGTGATTCTTGATCGGCCTACCGCTAGACATATGCAAATGGCATCTCGTTTACTTTATTAGATTGAGTGAATCTATAAGATTGGAATCAATGCAATCGCTTGCTTTGATCAGATTTATAATGGACGTTCATGCTGTATAGTTAATTTCCGTACATATGTATTGTAAGACGATTTACTTTCCTATTTGATGTTAGTTAGTGATCAGAAAATATGTCTGTGGATTTCCAACACGTGGTTCGCTGTTGATAAAGAGTCGTTATTCTACATGATCTTAGCGCACTGACGCCGATAATCCGAGACGCGTAAACCTATGTGAATTCACGCTTCATTGGGAATCGACTTAATGCAAACTGATGTTGTACCTTCTAAATCCTCCTAGGTTAAAAAAAAATTAATTATTATTATGCCCTAACACTGTACTATCCATTGTGTGAATTCTTGTTTTTCCACTTCAGGTTTGTTGTCATTTTTTATAATATTGGAGTTCTTGTTTTGTATAATAAACGTGTATGCCGATGTCACACTCAAGATGCCTGTATAATGAACATGTATGCCGACATAACGTGCACTGTTTGTCACATTCAAGATGTTTGTATAATAAACGTGTATGCCGAGATAACTTGCGCGGTGTATCGCACTCAAGATGTTTCATCTCTTTAATGACATAAAATGCATAAATCGCTTCATATCAACAAACAAATGTACAATTTACAGCAATAGTTAGGTCATTTATTTTGTCGTTTACTGTTTTCATTAAAACTTGAATACTTAATGCAAAGGCGCAAATAAATCAAATAATGTATATACATATGAATATAATGAATATCCGAATTCTTAATTATATCTTGAGAATTCATTTCTTTAGATTTTCTATTCTTTTGACGACAAATCCGAAATATCCAGGACAGGGTGATATTTTGAGGCGCATTCTACTGCATACAATGTATATAAGGCGAGCAAGTCTGGCAGAACTGAGGCAAGCCTGGTAGATATGAGGCAAGCCTGGCAGACTTGAGGCAAGCCTGGCAGAACTGAGGCAAGCCTGGCAGATATGAGGCAAGCCTGGCAGACCTGAGGCAAGCCTGGCAGACCTGAGGCAAGTCTGGCAGACATGAGGCAAGCCTGGCAGACATGAGGCAAGCCTGGCAGACCTGAGGCAAGTCTGGCAGACATGAGGCAAGCCTGGCAGACATGAGGCAAGCCTGGCAGACCTGAGGCAAGCCTGGCAGACCTGAGGCAAGTCTGGCAGACCTGAGGCAAGCCTGGCAGGCCTAAGGCAAGTCTGGCAGACCTGAGGCAAGTCTGGCAGACATGAAGCAAGGGGTGTTAATTAATGACGGTGTAACTGTTTATTTATATATTAATATAATTATTTGAATGGTGTCATTTACTGAAATTCTTTCTAATGAAGTGATACCAAGTAATGTAACTGCATCATAAACATTTTCTTAAGTTTTCAAAGGTTGCTAAAAGCTTTCAAACATAAGTGATATATTTTTATCCAGGATTATTTTTATATTTATACATCTAAGAGACGACATATTGTAATCCACTTGTTTTGTTTCATCCTATTTAATTAGCTGATATATAAACGGCGACACATGTTTAGCCACAGTATACCATCGCCAGTTGGTTTGAACCGATTGTATTCTTACGCCATTTTTTAAACCTCTGACTATATTTTTTTTTTATTGAATTAAGTTAAAAACTTCATACAGTTTAGTACGTAATAATCATTTAATTCTACATGTAACACGCATTTTGATTGGTTTAAACATTAGTGGTATATCTTATCAAGGGCTTATATACTGTTCATAATTCCTTGATCTCATCCAAGAAAGTTTCTCTCTGACGACGACGGTAATTTCCCACGTTTTCGTAAATGTGACGTCGATATATTGACACTTCCGCGACAGAAGTTTAGAGATGTTAAGAAATAGTGCAGACATAATGTACCGATTTCTGAGAATATAAAACTTGCTTGAAAGAAATAAAATGATAAGGAATTAATTTAATTTGTTTTTCGTTGGATGGAAGTATACTACGAAAAAAAAAACCAAAACAAAACAAAACAAACAAACAAACAAACAAAACAAGACAAAACAAAACAAAAAAAAACCACTTTCTTTTTATTGTTTACTTTATTTATTTATTTGTTTGTTTGTTTGTTTCTCTTTCGTGGTATAAGTCCATCAAATGAAAAAAATTAAATCCATCCCTTAAATACCATAACAAATATCCTTTCATTTCTTGAAGCATTCTTTCTGTGTTCTAGTACTACTTTGCATATTTGTTTCATTTAAAACTTTCATATATGGGGTGCTGTCAGACTTTATAGTCCATTGTATATAATTGGAAAGTATCGATAAAAAATCGATAAAAGAAACGTGAATGGGGATAAACGAAATCTGTTCATCAAAACTGCTCGTTTATTTCTTCATTGTAGAAAAGTCTCCCTTAAGAAATGTATACATTCATAGCATGTAAATATGAAATCATGGGTTTGTTTTAAATGCACACACACTGATTAAATATATGATTAGTAGATGTATGTCATGTCATAAATTATTTGTGAAACTGACCGATATACAACATCAATAGACAAAACCGCCTATGTATGTGCTGTGACAAAATTATATTGAAGTGTTATTTCATTTTATACTGATATGTCCTTACTATCAATCTATTCGACATAACTGTTTAAAATTGTACAGTTATTGTCATCTCAAATGGTTTCCGAATTATTCAACCTTAAGTTGCTAAATATTTGTATAACGCACAGAAATTGAGAGACTCTTTGTTGATGTGATTGTCTCTCCCCCGACTAGCATTACTTGTCATTACTTTCTGTTTTTGTATATTTGTATTATATGTTGTATTGATAAACATATAAGCTTTTGCTGTTGGTATTAAACTATTTAACTATTAAGTTTCTTAAATAAAATCCTATGAATTTAGTGACGTTTCAGTTCCTAGACAATAACAGATGCGTCTTAGAATTTATTAAACACATTAAACGTAATAAGTGGAAAATTTATTGCATAATTTCATTTATTGTTATATTCATTTATAAATCAGAAATAAAATTGAGTAGTAAATAAACAAAAAGAAAACATATAAAACAGTGTGTTTACAAACATAACAAAAGCAGCCTTTATATGGAACCAATGTAGTAAAAAGTACTTATAATTCAAGTATTGGTTATCCATCACTTGCATTACAGATACAATAGCGTATATATGAATAATATTCTATTACCATTATATACAATTGCATATACTTAGGAGCCCAATCTAGAACAACGAGCAGCTAGGGGACTAACCAACAACTACGCCAAACTAGATGTCAAACCAAAAACTACGTGTCCATTTGAGTGTTGTTTTTCATGATATATTGTCCATCTGAGTGTTGCTTTTTCGTCCTCTTCATGTTTGTCACGACGATTCACATTTCCATCCGGTCCAATTTAACCAGGTAGTCTCAATGTGCTCTAATGATTTACGTATTTATAATACGGGACTTCCCCTTGTTCTGATTTTTGTATTCATATTCAGGAGCTGGTGTTTATTCTACATATTAGGTTTTAAGATAATTCTTTGTATAAGAATCTGTTTTAGAAAACATGAAAATATTTTTATTAGAAAAATAATCACAAATATTGTCATATATTCTAAAATACATCCAGCAGAGTATCTATGTACTTTATTATCTAATCTGCATAATCATTTCATACATTTAGTATACATGTAAAGTACATATGTTATATAAAGATGGTCGATCTTTTCAGTAGTACAAAACCTGGCTGACAAAGATAATACCTCACCGTGAATCCATGATTTCCAGTTTCGTGACACAATAATTTGATTAGGTTTGACGAGCACTGTAATAGGTTATGGAATGCCTTATGAGTATTGGAATCGAACGTTGTCCAGACTGTAACACAATTAACTATCAATAACAATCATCATCTCCTTTACATTACATAAATATCAACCTTTGTAATTTCCTTTGTTAAGTTCCTTTGTTGTGTAACTTTGCCATTTCCCTCCGTTAAGTTCTTCCAATGATCCTTTATTATTAATTTATTTATTTATTTGTTCATTTATATTTTATTTTAATTTATTTCTTTTGGCAATTTTCCTTTATGCTCTGTTGTCATGTTTCTTTATTGTGGTCTTTTGCCTTGTTCCTCTCCATGTTCATTTGTTATGCTTTGCCTTTGCCTTGTTCCTTTGTCATGTTCCTTAAAGCTTTGTTTTGTTTCTTTGCAATGTTCCTTTGTGTTTTTTTTCCTTTGCCATGTTCCTTTGTTTTGTTCCTTTACTTTGTTCCTTTGTCATGTTTCTTTGTTTTGTTCCTTTGCCATGTTCTTTTGCTTTGTTCCTTTGTCATGTTCCTTTGTTTTGTTCCTTCGCCATGTCCCTTTGCTTTGTTCGTTTGTCATGTTCCTTTGTTTTGTTCCTCTGTTATGTTCCTTTGTTTTATTCCTTTGTCATGTTCCTTTGCTTTGTTCCTTTGTCATTTTCCTTTGTTTTGTTCCTTTGTCATGTTCCTTTGCTTTGTTCCTTTGTCATGTTCCTTTGTTTGTTCCTTTTCCATGTTCCTTTGTTTTGTTCTTTTGCCGAGATTCTTTTCTTTTGTTCCTTTGTTTCTTAGTCATGTTCCATTGATATGTTCCTTAGTTATATTCCATTGATATGTTCCTTGTTATTATTATTATTATTATTATTATTATTTCATTTATTTATTTATTTATTTATTTATTTATTTATTTATTTATTTATTTATTTATTTATTTATTTATTGTTGTGTTGCCTTATTTCTTTGCTATGTTACTTTGTTATCTTCTTATGTCATACAATCGGTGAAGCTCAGTGGATAAGGTGCTCGGCTCGTAACCGAAAGGTCCCGGGTTCGACTCCCATCTTGGGTACACCGATGTCCTGTCTATCGGATGAGACATTAAAAACCGAGGTCCCGTGTCACGCGTAAAAGATGATCCCTCACTGCTTCGGGTGAGTTAGTTGCAAAGGTAAAAATTCCTATGAGATGCACCATATATACGTGAAATAGTCGTGGAGTGACGTAAGACAGTCAACAATCAATCCATCAACCTTTTGTCATGCTCCTTTGTTATGCTCCTTTGCAATGCCCCATTGTTATGTACCATTTCCATATTCCTTATTATGTTCTTTTGCCATCTTCCTTTGTTATGTTCCTTTGAAATGTCCCTTTGTTATATGTTCTTTCGCCCTGTCTTCTTCTTTTACGACGTTAGCCTGTTATTGAGCCTTTGTCTTGTTCCTTTCCTATATTCTATTGAATTGTTTATTTGTTTTGATTCTTTGCATGTTCTACATTAGGTATTTCCTAATTCAAAGATATTTGTAGAGTTTCAAACACAATGCAAAGTTCATGTTTCAAATTTACCATATATCGTGTCATGATATAGGGTACATTGTAAAATATATGTATATATTCTGATGATGTTATGATACTATACAGTGTATACCATATTACGATGCGTACTCTATTTAAATATATCATTTCGATTCGTATGGTTTAGCATTTAAATCGGATAGAGCTAGCCAAACAAGACAAGCTCACTCCTTTTGGGCATCTGACCTCATCTATGATTCCCAAGTGTCCATAAATGTCCACCGTGGTCCATTATTGTAAGTAATTTTTCAAGGGTCCTTGAATGTCCATCGTTCCACGTCGTAGGATTTATTTCCTGGGGTCCATGAATATCCACCATGGTGAATTATGAATGATTTCCAGGGGTCCATGAATATCCACCGTGGTACGTTGTTGGGAGTGATATACAGGGGTCCATGAATATCCACCGTGGTAGGTTGTTGGGAGTGATATACAGGGATCCATGAATGTCCACCGTGGTGCGTTGTTGTGAGTATGTATCAGGGGTACATGAATATCCACCGTGGTGCGTTGTTGTGAGTAAAAATCAGGGGTACATGAATATCCACCGTGGTACGTTGTTGGGAGTGATATACAGGGGTCCATGAATATCTACCGTGGTACGTTGTTGGGAGTGATATACAGGAGTCCATGAATATCCACCGTGGTACGTTGTTGGGAGTGATATACAGGGGTCCATGAATATCCACCGTGGTACGTTGTTGGGAGTGATATACAGGGGTCCATGAATATCCACCGTGGTACGTTGTTGGGAGTGATATACAGGGGTCCATGAATATCCACCGTGGTACGTTGTTGAGAGTGATATACAGGGGTCCATGAATATCCACCGTGGTACGTTGTTGAGAGTGATATACAGGGGTCCATGAATATCCACCGTGGTATGTTGTTGGGAGTGATAAACAGGGGTCCATGAATATCCACCGTGGTACGTTGGTGGGAGTGATATACATGGATCCATGAATATCCACCGTGGTACGTTGTCATGAGTGATTTCCAAGAATCCATGAATGTCCACCGTGGTACGTCGTTTTGAGTGATTTCCAGGGGTCCACGAATGTATTTACTTACGAGCGTTATCAGCATAAACGTAAATAGGAGTCAAGGCAAATGTGCAACATAACGGTTTATAATGACGCAAATAACAGTTTCTCATTGTTAAAAAGGGGTGAAGATAATTCAAATAAAAGAGAAAGAAAGTCTCTGAAAGTCACTGCAATTGAAGTAATGAACATGCCATGATTAAATCTCTGATAAGAGATCTAATGTTAAAGTTCATAATAACTCCAGCTACATTAGCGAAGCTAACGGATTATCAGCACGTATTTAAAAATGTTGACGAATGCTGCAGAGCTTGATACAACAATCCTCTGTTCAAAGGATCCTAAATCCGACCAATGCGCAAGTAGTCTATCTCCCCAAACCAATTCAAGAACGAAAACTTACAAAGAACATTCATGAATTCATTTTCGTGTTTTCAATTTTCCAAGTCAAGAAAGATAATGAAAATGAATCACTTCCCTCTACAAGTACATCGCTAATGACGACAATAGATATCACGTCCCTGTATAAGTACGTCACTAATGACGACAATGGCTAATGACGACAATGGATATCACGTCCCTGTATAAATACATCGCAAATGACGACAATGGATATCACGTCCCTGTATAAGTACATCCCTAATGACGACAATGGATATCACGTCCCTGTATAAGTACATCGCTAATGACGACAATAGATATCACGTCCCTGTATAAGTACATCGCTAATGACAACAATAGATATCACGTACCTGTATAAGTACATCGCTAATGACAACAATAGATATCACATCCCTGTATAAGTACATCGCTAATGACGACAATGGATATCACGTCCCTGTATAAGTACATCCCTAATGACGACAATAGATATCACGTCCCTGTATAAGTACATCGCTAATGACGACAATAGATATCACGTCCCTGTATAAGTACATCGCTAATGACAACAATAGATAGTCCGTCCCTGTATAAGTACATCGCTAATGACAACAATGGATATCACGTCCCTGTATAAGTACATCGCTAATGACAACAATAGATATCACGTCCCTGTATAAGTACATCGCTAATGACGACAATAGATATCACGTCCCTGTATAAATACATCGCTAATGACAACAATGGATATCACGTCCCTGTATTAGTACATCGCTAATGACGACAATAGATATCACGTCCCTGTATAAGTACATCCCTAATGACGACGATAGATATCACGTCCCTGTATAAGTAGATCGCTAATGACAACAATAGATATCACGTCCCTGTATAAGTACATCGCTAATGACAACAATGGATATCACGTCCCTGTATAAGTACATCCCTAATGACGACAATGGATATCACGTCCCTGTCTAGGTACATCGCTAATGACGACAATAGATATCACGTCCCTGTATTAGTACATCGCTATTGACGACAATGGATATCACGTCCCTGTATAAGTACATCGGTAATGACGACAATAGATATCACGTCCCTGTATAAGTACATCGCTAATGACAACAATAGATATCACGTACCTGTATAAGTACATCGCTAATGACAACAATAGATATCACGTCCCTGTATAAGTACATCGCTAATGACAACAATGGATATCACGTCCTTGTATAATTACATCGCTAATGACAACAATAGATATCACGTCCCTATCTAGGTACATAGCTAATGACGACAATAGATATCACGTCCCTGTATTAGTACATCGCTATTGACGACAATGGATATCACGTCCCTGTATAAGTACATCCGTAATGACGACAATAGATATCATGTTCCTGTATAAGTACATTGCTAATGACAACAATAGATATCACGTCCCTGTATAAGTACATCCCTAATGACGACGATAGATATCACGTCCCTGTATAAGTAGATCGCTAATGACAACAATAGATATCACGTCCCTGTATAAGTACATCGCTAATGACAACAATGGATATCACGTCCCTGTATAAGTACATCCCTAATGACGACAATAGATATCACGTCCCTGTATTAGTACATCGCTATTGACGACAATGGATATCACGTCCCTGTATAAGTACATCGCTAATGACAACAATAGATATCACGTCCCAGTATTAGTACATCGCTAATGACGACAATGGATATCACGTCCCTGTCTAGGTACATCGCTAATGACGACAATAGATATCACGTCCCTGTATTAGTACATCGCTATTGACGACAATGGATATCACGTCCCTGTATAAGTACATCCCTAATGACGACAATGGATATCACGTCCCTGTATAAGTACATCGCTAATGACGACAATAGATATCACGTCCCTGTATAAGTACATCGCTAATGACAACAATGGATATCACGTCCTTGTATAATTACATCGCTAATGACAACAATAGATATCACGTCCCTATCTAGGTACATAGCTAATGACGACAATAGATATCACGTCCCTGTATTAGTACATCGCTATTGACGACAATGGATATCACGTCCCTGTATAAGTACATCCGTAATGACGACAATAGATATCATGTTCCTGTATAAGTACATCGCTAATGACAACAATAGATATCACGTCCCTGTATAAGTACATCGCTAATGACAACAATGGATATCACGTCCCTGTATAAGTATATCGCTAATGACGACAATAGATATCACGTCCATGTATAAGTACATCGGTAATGACGACAATAGATATCACGTCCCTGTATAAGTACATCGCTAATGACAACAATGGATATCACGTCCCTGTATAAGTACATCCCTAATGACAACAATAGATATCACGTTCCTGTATAAGTACATCGCTAATGACAACAATGGATATCACGTCCCTGTATAAGTACATCGCTAATGAAAACAATAGATATCACGTCCCTGTCTAGGTACATCGCTAATGACGACAATAGATATCACGTCCTTGTATTAGTACATCGCTATTGACGACAATGGATATCACGTCCCTGTATAAGTACATCCCTAATGACGACAATGGATATCACGTCCCTGTATAAGTACATCGCTAATGACGACAATAGATATCACGTCCCTGTATAAGTACATCGCTAATGACAACAATAGATATCACGTACCTGTATAAGTACATCGCTAATGACAACAATAGATATCACGTCCCTGTATAAGTACATCGCTAATGACAACAATGGATATCACGTCCTTGTATAATTACATCGCTAATGACAGCAATAGATATCACGTCCCTGTCTAGGTACATAGCTAATGACGACAATAGATATCACGTCCTTGTATTAGTACATCGCTATTGACGACAATGGATATCACGTCCCTGTATAAGTACATCCGTAATGACGACAATAGATACCATGTTCCTGTATAAGTACATTGCTAATGACAACAATAGATATCACGTCCCTGTATAAGTACATCGCTAATGACAACAATGGATATCACGTCCCTGTATAAGTACATCGCTAATGACGACAATAGATATCACGTCCCTGTATAAGTACATCGCTAATGACAACAATAGATATCACGTACCTGTATAAGTACATCGCAAAGGACAACAATAGATATCACGTCCCTGTATAAGTACATCGCTAATGACAACAATGGATCTCACGTCCTTGTATAATTACATCGGTAATGACAACAATAGATATCACGTCCCTGTCTAGGTACATAGCTAATGACGACAATAGATATCACGTCCCTGTATTAGTACATCGCTATTGACGACAATGGATATCACGTCCCTGTATAAGTACATCCGTAATGACGACAATAGATATCATGTTCCTGTATAAGTACATCGTTAATGACAACAATAGATATCATGTCCCTGTATAAGTATATCGCTAATGACGACAATAGATATCACGTCCCTGTATAAGTACTTCGCTAATGACGACAATAGATATCACGTCCCTGTATAAGTACATCGCTAATGACGACAATAGATATCACGTCCCTGTATAAGTACATCGCTAATGACGACAATAGATATCACGTCCCTGTATTAGTTCATCGCTATTGACGACAATGGATATCACGTCCCAGTATTAGTACATCGCTAATGACAACAATGGATATCACGTCCCTGTATAAGTACATCGCTAATGACGACAATAGATATCACGTCCCTGTATAAGTACATCCCTAATGACGACAATAGATATCACGTCCCTGTATAAGTACATCGCTAATGACAACAATGGATATCACGTCCCTGTATAAGTACATCGCTAATGACGACAATAGATATCACGTCCCTGTATAAGTACTTCGCTAATGACGACAATAGATATCACGTCCCTGTATAAGTACATCGCTAATGACGACAATAGATATCACGTCCCTGTATTAGTTCATCGCTATTGACGACAATGGATATCACGTCCCAGTATTAGTACATCGCTAATGACAACAATGGATATCACGTCCCTGTATTAGTACATCGCTATTGACGACAATGGATATCACGTCCCTGTATAAGTACATTGCTAATGACGACAATAGATATCACGTCCCTGTATTAGTTCATCGCTAATGACAACAATGGATATCACGTCCCTGTATTAGTACATCGCTATTGACGACAATGGATATCACGTCCCTGTATAAGTACATCGCTAATGACGACAATAGATATCACGTCCCTGTATTAGTACATCCCTAATGACGACAATGGATATCACGTCCCTGTATAAGTACATCGCTAATGACGACAATAGATATCACGTCCCTGTATAAGTACATCGCTAATGACAACAATAGATATCACGTACCTGTATAAGTACATCGCAAAGGACAACAATAGATATCACGTCCCTGTATAAGTACATCGCTAATGACAACAATGGATATCACGTCCTTGTATAATTACATCGCTAATGACAACAATAGATATCACGTCCCTGTCTAGGTACATAGCTAATGACGACAATAGATATCACGTCCCTGTATTAGTACATCGCTATTGACGACAATGGATATCACGTCCCTGTATAAGTACATCCGTAATGACGACAATAGATATCATGTTCCTGTATAAGTACATCGCTAATGACAACAATAGATATCACGTCCCTGTATAAGTACATCGCTAATGACAACAATGGATATCACGTCCCTGTATAAGTATATCGCTAATGACGACAATAGATATCACGTCCCTGTATAAGTACTTCGCTAATGACGACAATAGATATCACGTCCCTGTATTAGTTCATCGCTATTGACGACAATGGATATCACGTCCCAGTATTAGTACATCGCTAATGACAGCAATGGATATCACGTCCCTGTATAAGTACATCGCTAATGACGACAATAGATATCACGTCCCTGTATAAGTACATCCCTAATGACGACAATAGATATCACGTCCCAGTATAAGTACATCGCTAATGACGACGATAGATATCACGTCCCTGAATAAGTACATTTTGTTAAATGCTATAAATTTCGTTGAAATGTGAGTCACACAATTATACTACTACACATTATAGCATAAGGAGCATTCTGGCGAGCGAAGCGAGCCGGTAAAAATCAACATGTTCTCTATAGAACATTCATCTTTATATTTGCATGATCTTGTATGTGTACAGGCTAGTAGTCAGAATATTTATTTTCACATCAGTCAAAGCCAATTTTTTTTATTTCCAGCATTTTAGGTTCAGAATATTATTTCCAAAAAGTGCCAGTCCCCCCCCCCTTCCCCACCTTTTTTAAGAATCAAATGGTCGTCCTCTAAAGCAATATATATGTACATTTCAGAGCTATTTTCAACCTGATGCTCTATCAGGGCTAATCTGTGTTAGGTGTCTTATAAGGGCAAGAGAGGGATGTATGCCAGGGTTTTCCGAGTAGTCTCCCTTCAAAGTTATTAATGGCCGTTGTGATATAAATGAAATAATACTGGCGTGCCTTTAAAAGTTAAAACCCGTAATGTAAAAGATCAATAGAAATCATTTAAAGGTGAGATCTAGAGTGGTATTAAATCTAGAATGCTATAGATATATACATCTGAACATTGTGAGGTTACAGTAACGATATTACATATTTCTGAACATAGACTGCATTAACACCGTATATATTTCTCGGAGTTGGGGAAAAGAGGAGCGGTCATGAGATAAGATGAGATGATAAATAGCATTTGTATTGTAAAGAAATTTGTATAAAAGGATGGCCATCCCCGCCCCCTGCCTCTCTCTCTCTCTCTCTCTCTCTGTGTGTGTGTGTGTGTGTTGAATACAGTTCAATGCAGCATTAGACGTCGATAAATACTATTGACTAGAAAACAATAGGAGACATCCTGATACATAAATAGGAAAACACGGTCAGTTCGTGCATAACCTGATTGACCTGCTGAGTATGGTGTGTATATCTGACATAGAAACGAAAACGCTCACGATGCCTCTAACGATAGATGATCCTTCCATTACCCAAGTCATGGTCCATTGATCAGCGACTTAAACGGTCATTTATCAGTCCATAGACGATATCCCCAACCTCACCAAATGAGGCGCCGCAAATACAACATACAAACGGATTCCAATTAGATAACCACATGAATATAAGCCCACTTTGCTTGAGGTTTATTTAAATTTTCTCTATATAAATGACTACTTCTTTTGATTGTCATTAAGCATGTAGAAAATCGTTTCGTTAGTATGAGAAGACACACCAACTTTTCTGAAGTCTTTAATTATGCTTTATATACTTTTTACCTTCATATGTATTCTTCAATATCAATGCCATGATAATTTTTGTTAAGATACAGGTACCAGATCATCAGATCTACGTTCCAAGCTAGTAAAACTTTCTTGAAGAGTAACCCTATTTCAAAAAGACATATTTCAGGTTGTGAGTAACCCAACAAGAAGTGAACCCAATGTAAATAGTGTTTATATGTAACACTGAAGTTTCAAACATTTATTATGTTTTAATTATTCACATGATTATTGTTATCAAGGGCGTAGGAGAAGGGGGCAGCGGGGGCACGTGCCCCCCCCCTCCCCACTTTTAGAGTAATATTTAAAGTTTAAATAAACTTAAATAAGACATTTTAAGCGAAGTTAATCTATTTTCTGTCATATTTTTAATGCCTGATTTCTAATCCGTTACTGCAAAATTACGGATAAGGTTTTCTGTTTTACTGGCGGTTGATGTATCCTGATTACGCAACATGTTGCAACAATAGAAAGTTTCGTCAACAAAATATCTTTCAGCTTATGCATTAGTGTGATGTCATCCATTGTAAGTATTTATTATGTTTTGAATGATACAAGTCCGAGATTATTCAATAGAGTCGCATTATTATAGTTTGCTCTTATCTGAAAGATATAAGCAGGTGTAGACCAGTGGATGAGTTGTTCGGCTTGAGACCAACAGGTCCGGGTTCGACACCCGTCGGGGGCACACCGGTGCTCTGACTTTCGGATGAGACTCTAACTGATAACGTGTCTGACATTCAAATTGCAAGACAATTCGTCAGCAAGAACGAGCACCGTGAAGCTTTCTTTGGAAAGTATTTAAGTGTGAACATTGTAACATGAGCAGCCACGGACCTTTAATGTGCATACCACCCAATTAACTTGTGCATAAAAGTATGAAATTAAAAATACCACACTGTAACATGTTTTGTTGCTGATTAGTAGCCGTAGTAGCCACTAAAGCACTAAAAGTAAATAATTCGTCTTTTATTTAATCATTCAGAGAGAGAAATTGGAATAAATTCAAACTGAAGTTTTCTATGCCCCGGATCGAAAGATCTGGGGCATATTGTTTTTGTCCTGTCTGGTGGCTATTGTAAACCTTCGCCATAAATTTTGAACCGTAAAAAAATAGACTTCATATTTGGCATGCATGCTCCACTAATGAAGCCCTTTCAATTGACACCGGACAAGGTCAATGACCTTAAGACCTTCACTGTGACCTTTGTGCTGAAAATAGCTTTTTCGGACTTTGTTGCCGCCGGGGACACTTTTGTTTCTTTTCTTTTTTTTTTTTTTTTTGTTTTGTTTTGTTATTTAGTTTTTTTTTTGTTTTTTTTTTTTTTTTTGCTTTTTTTTTTTTTTTTTTTTTTTTTGCTTTTCACTTTTGGAAGGTTGTGCCCCCCCCCCCTCTTCCATTTTTCACTGCCGAGCTACGCCACTGGTAATAATAAAATTTAAGCGTAATGAATGTTTAAAACTTTATTGTAACAAGCAGACTAATGAACTCCTGCGCTTTTTCTTCTAGTAAACATATATGCAGACGTTTACCAGAACTCAGTATCTCTCATACATCCCTATGGTTGTAAGTTATTTGCATTAAAGTGTGACCAGTGAGAATTATGGGTACATACGTACAGGATATTGTCTGAGTATCTCTCCATTCCTTAACATTTAATGATAGAGTCGGGGTCCGAAAAGGACCGAGAATGACCGAATATCTCCCCATTCCTTAATAATGATAGAACCGAGGCCCGGAAGGGACCGAGAATATCCGAGTATTTCTTCATTCCTTAATAATGTTAGAGCAGAGATTTCGAAATGACCGAGAATATCCGAGTACATGTATCTCTTCATTCTTTAATAATGATAGAGCCGGGGTCCGAAAGGGACCGAGAATGACCGAATATCTCTCAATTACCTAATAATGATAGAGCCGAGAACCGGAAGGGGCCGAGGATGTCCGAGTATTTCTCCATTCCTTAATAATTATAGAGCCGAAGTCCAGAAGGGACCGAGGCCCATTGTTGTTAAGGAATGAAGAGATAGGAGGACATTCACCAACTCCACCCATCGGGTACCTCATTTATTCCCACACTGTTCAGAACTCTTCATTTCTTAAAAAAATTATGAAGAGTTATGACAATAGATTTACAAACCAGGTGGAGTTTGATAAATGTGATGAATTAACCAGGGAGGATAAATGTGATAAACTGACGAGGGAGGATAAATGTGATGAAATCACTATGGAGGATAAATGTAATAAATTGACCAAGGAGGATAGATGTGATGAATTAACGAGGGAGGATAAAGGTAATAAATTACCGAGGAGAATAAATGTTATGAATAAACCAGGGAGGATAAATGAAATAAATTATCAAGGAGGGTAAATGTGATGAATTAACGAGAGAGGATAAATGTGATGAAATAACTAGGGAGGATAAATGTGATGAATTAACGAGGGAGGATAAATGTAATAAATTACCAAGGAGGATAAATGTGATGAATTAACCAAGGAGGATAAATGTGATGAATTAACCAGGGATGATAAATGTAATAAATTACCAAGGAGGTAAAAATGTGATGAATTAACGAGGGAGGATAAATGTAATAATTTACCAAGGAGGATAAATGTGATGAATTGACGAGGGAGGATAAATGTAATAAATTGACGAAGGAAGATAAATGTGATGAATTAACGAGGGAAGATAAATGTAATAAATTACCAAGGAGGATGAATGTGGTGAATTAACCAGGGAGGATAAATGTAATAAATTGACCAAGGAAGATAAATGTGATGAATTCACTTAAGAGGATAAAAAACTTAAAACCATACACATTCTAGTTTCCCAATAACCATCTTGCAGAGTCTTCATATCTACGAATTCATTTTTCATTGACGAACTAAGCATATTGAGCACCGCAAACCCATCCGAAGTATTTTCAGAGTCTGAACACGAAGACTTTGAAAATAGAACAACACAACAAGCTGAACATCCATAAAAGTGTAATATGTGTCAATAGAAATCTTCAAAAAACAGGATAGAATACGTATTATAATTTTCTGCTACAAGAGTCTTATTTAGGGGGCGGACCCAGAAGCTAAAGTGTGTGTGGGGGGGGGGGGGGGCAAATATCGGCAGGAAGCGCCGAGAGTTGGAGGGTACGGGAGGGGTATGTCCCCTGCTGTAGGGGGGGGGGGGGTCCGGGGGCCTTCCCGGGAAATTTTTTTTAAATTTCGAATAAATTTGTGCAATCTGATGCATTTTTCAGCTTTTCACTTCAAATGACACAAGATTTTTTTTCTGTCTGCTGAGGAACAAAGCCATAAAGTCATATCTATTTTGTCACTTTATTTCTTAATTATTAACTTTGATATGGTGCCGAAATTGCATATATTTCACATAGTTTCCCTTAAAGTAAATTTACAATGTCAGGATAAATAAGTGTACATAGTAGTACTAATACTGCATGTAGATGAGTTCTAAAATCTATTTTGATCTAATGTAATAGCAAGTATGTTGATATAAATAACTATTGAACTGAACAAAAATTTTATCTAACAACAAAAATAAATTAGAATAAAATTAATAACAACATTTTCTTGTAACAACAAAAATAATTAGATTTGGAATGTATGAGTTACTTTCAAAGTAAGCACCATGCAGTCATATATGTAGCAAAAATAAAATATGCACAAACACGTGTAGGTATGAAATACTCCGAAAGGTAACAAAAGGTTGATCAAAACATAAAAACAGAATATGATCGGACAAAAATTCGAAGGACATGAACTGACCATCGTCGCAAGGAAAAGGTACCCCCCCCCCAAAAAAAACCCCCCAAACAAACAAAGGAAACCCGGGGTTTTTTCCCGAACCCCTCCCCCCCCCCAACCCTCCTTAATCCGCCCTTGTCATTAGTGACAGGAAAGTAGATCGACAATTGCTGATTGATACGAACCACACAAATAAATTTCAAAACCCATGCCGAAAAAATGGGAATAGAGATAATTCGAGCTATACTAGTTTTTTCATAAACTGTAGATTTTGTAGTAATAATTGAATATATATAATATAGTAGTGTGGCAAACTTGTAATCATTAACTATGCATATGATGCACTTTACCAGTAATAAATGGTGTAAAATACAGGCAAACTTAGGTGGTAGATATATACTTTTCTGGTAACATATTTAGTGTATATGGTATATACTAAACTCAATCAGTACTTGTTTAGTACATATTATGGTGTGCCTATGATTTGATGTTTACCGCTGTTCATATGCAGAATGACACAGTGATTGATGAAATGAGGGCAATTACACCACTATCGGTTTTCCTGCTAAGTTTATTTATTCATATGTTAATTGATCTGGAATTAAATTCTTGCGGCTTTGATGAATAAAATGATCGAATTCTATTTATATCATAGAGGCATTCTAGTTTGTTTAACACAAATGACTTCTATAAATAGGTTTTTAATTATTACATACACGTTATGTGTCCGACGATGTGAATAGACTGTTTACAATATATAAAAGCAGGCAATAGGGGTTTTACAATAATGATATGGACAATACACATTTTATCAAAATAACCGTTTACCTAAAGTTTTTATTCATAAAAGCGTCATATAAATGTACAGTATGGATATACAAGAATAATATCGATGGCTGGCGATATACATGTATCACTAGATGGCGAAACCAACAACTACGTCTCGATTAACACTATAACAAACACATTGTTCATGCAGAGACATATATCTTTGGTTCATGTTATATTAGCAACCACTAGTAGCCCCACTAAATGTATCAACCACCACTTTATGTGAACAAAAACAGTATTGGCGGGAGGAGCCCTGTACTCTGCTTACAACCATACAAAGTACCAGATCTCGTATTTACTGCATGTTTTAAAATCATTTCTTTAAATTTAAACATTGTGGTGTGCGAATCTGTTGAATGAATTCATAGAGAAAGCGTTTCTATGGATGCCAATACTCGGAAAAGTTTACTTACGGGTCAATTGGAGATGTTCAATGTTGAAGACGCGCCATTTATCAACAGCATGTCAAGCTGTCACTGCTTGAGGACGAGTACACCTGATATGCCAGCAAGGCTACTGACCTCTGTCACTGATTTAGATTCTTTGACGAATTGTGTGATGAAAAGGGGAATCACTTTGTTACATAAATAGCGCATGTTATGTCTGTTCCTCATTGTCTAAAGAGATAGCTCGTTCTTCCGTCATCGCCGAAAAACATATGATCGCCAGAGAACACTGACCTGACTTTATACATCAACACAGACGGCAGAGTTATACGTGTTCAACTCATGAGCAGTCATGATAGTCCCCATATCTTTATTTTATGGATATCTAGAAAACATGCATTAATTCTATACAAAGAGCGTCTTCCCATAAATTCAAATAACTGAAATATATGTCATTTTTCTGATCAAAAGTGATCACATGACAACTTTTGATCAGAAAAATCAAAAGTTATCAAATGAAATATACATAGATTTTAGAATAATCTTTGACCAGTTAGTTGATATCACATTTCCGAGATCAATAATCATAGCACAAGAATTCGAACGAAGTGGGACAGAGATTCGGAGTCCAACTCTCGTCCAGTATCATAATAATGTAGATATTTTTACACTTTTTACCATCATTTTGCAATGGGAGATACCGCCATTAACTGCGGTCCTAATATTTATGGAGGAAATAAAACATATTCCCGCAAAAATGACGTACAGAACAATGGTACGTTATTGTGACATCATAAGGTTGCTAATTCTAATCGATGTTACTAACTGATAGTACACATGCGCCGCCTAACGGATGGTACCTCCCGTACAACAAAGATCTCCTGATTTCATTTCTAAATTATATATATTCTGTTATATTTCTAATAAGGGATTAATGCCCCATGTCATAACGTGCTAATAACGGATTAGTGCCCGTGTTATCAGGTACTAATAGGTTGTTTTCAAGTAACCTGAAAGGACCGTTCAGGACCTAAATTTAACACGTCATACCAAGGTTAACTGACTGTGACGTCATAATTGGTTGAATTGATTGATTGATTGATTTTTGTTTAAGTTAAAGTCACACCACGAATATTTCACGTATATGATGACGGCATCTGCCTGATGCGAGGCATACAAATTTTTACCTTTGCAACGGACCCACCCGAAGCAGGGTGAGGGATCTTTAACGTGCCATGCATACCACGACACGGGGCCTCGGTTTTTCCTGTCTCATCCGAAAGACAGGGCACCGGCATGACCAGAGCGGGACTCGAACCCTGGCCTCCCGATCAGGAGTCCAGCGCGATACCACTAGGCTACGCCGGCTTCATACTTGGTTGAAACATTGACGTTGTGTATCCAGAGATAAGATTATTACGTCATAAATAAAATATCGTCAAAGTATGCAATGTCCGCAGTTGGATATAACTCGGAAATAATCTATTATAAAATAAATGTTAGCGCATTATATCTCATAAATGCCCAGCCATTCATTCTTGCATGATAACTATAAGACTTATTCTATATATATGTGTGCTTTTAACGCCAAAATATCATACGGAAAACTTCCATTTCTTGTTTATAAATCGCATCGGTAAATCATTTCGGAGGGAAGTTAAAAATTTAAAAGGAAACAGTTGGTGTCCCATGGCAACGTAACGTTTATCCAGAATGACAAACTTTCGTTGAATGTTTAAAAGCACTAGCGCAAAATACGACTTTGATGACGTCACGCAATGTTCAACAAGTCGGCTCCGTGTCATAACATACATATAAGGGATTGATGCCCCTGTCAGTGGCGGATCCAGGATTTCCGAAAGGGGGTGGGGGCACATGTGTATTAGCCAACCTACTCAGCCATTTTTAGTGCCAAATCTGGCTTTTTACTAGTAAATATGCGACGAAAAAGTGGGGGGGGGGGGGGGGAGGTCAATGCCTACGTGTCATAATGTACTGATAAGGGATTAATAATCTGTGTCATAACTTACTGACAAGGGATAAATGCGAAATGTCATTACGTGCTAATATGGGATTAATGACCCCGTGTCATAATGTACTGATAAGAGATTAATGCCCCATGTCATAATGTGCTAATAAAGCATTAATGTCCTCGTGTCATAACGTACTAGAACGGGATTAATGTCTCGTGTCATAACGTACTAAAACGGGATTGATGTCTCGTGTCATACCGTACTAAAACGGGATTAATGCCCCCTTACGCTTGTCATAACGTATTAAGATGGGATTAATGCCCCGTGTCATAACGTTCTAGTAAAGAATTAATGCCTCGTGTCATAACGTTCTAGTAAAGGATTAATGTCCCGCGTCTTAACGTTCTAGTAAAGGATTAATGTCCCGCGTCTTAACGTTCTAGTAAAGGATTAATGTCCCGTGTCATAACGTTCTAGTAAAGAATTAATGCCTCGTGTCATAACGTTCTAGTAAAGAATTAATGCCTCGTGTCATAACGTTCTAGTAAAGGATTAATGCCTCGTGTCATAACGTTCTAGTAAAGAATTAATGTCCCGTGTCATAACGTTCTAGTAAAGGATTAATGTCCCGTGTCATAACGTTCTAGTAAAGGATTAATGTCCCGCGTCTTAACGTTCTAGTAAAGGATTAATGTCCCGTGTCATAACGTTCTAGTAAAGGATTAATACATAAAAAGTAAAGGAACACAAACACTCTATATTGCAAATTTTCGGCTTCACGTCCTTTATCAAGCAATTTAAGGGATGACAAATACAAAGCTATGTAAAATCCATGTTTACGTTTCAAAGATACATAAGCTTCAATGTATATTTTCTTGTAATTACATATCAGGGTTGGGATTATTTCTTGTGTATATTGAGTACATGTACTAACGAGGGATGTATGCTTCGTGTTCATTACGTACTAGTGGTGTGATTATTTTTTGTGTATATTAAATACTATCAAGGGATGTATACTTTCGTGTGCATAACATACTAGGGGATGGGGTTGTTTCCTGTGCATATTAAGTACAAACGAGGGATGTATGTGTGTTGTACATTACATACTAGGGGGTGGGGTTATTTCCCGTGTATATTAATTACAATCGAGGGATGTATGTTATGTGTACATTACATACCAGGGGGTGGGGTTATTTCCCGTGTATATTAATTACTAACGAGGGATGTATGTTATGTGTACATTACATACCAGGGGGTGGGGTTATTTCCCGTGTATATTAAGTACTAACGAGGGATGTATTTTATGTGTACATTATATACTAGGGGGTGGGGTTATTTCCCGTGTATATTAAGTATTAACGAGGGATGTATTTTATGTGTACATTACATACTAGGGGGTGGGGTTATTTCCCGTGTATATTAATTACTAACGAGGGACGTATGTTATGTGTACATTACATACCAGGGGGTGGGGTTATTTCCCGTGTATATTAAGTACTAACGATGGATGTATGTTATGTGTTCATTACATACTAAGGGATGGATTTGTTTCCTGTGTATATTAAGTACTAAAGAGAGAATGTATGCTTTCGTGTACATTTCGTGCTAATGAATTCCAATCAGTTTTGCTTTCATATTCCAAGTGCATTTTACAAACATATACATATTTACCTTAAATTACTTCTGAAAGAATTCTTTATAAATGATAAAGTTATTTATTTGTTGACAGGTACAGACTGAGGTTTTTAGAACAGTGAGTTTCATTGAAATATACAGTCCCTCCAAACATTCACTTTAAAGGTAAGTGCATCTTGTAAAATGATAAATTTCTTGAACGTTTAATGCAAGTATGCATGGTTTTAAAATACGTCAGAGTCGTCCATACCTATAATTTATATGAATTCAGGAGTCACTGATCACCAGGCATGTTTTAATATTGAATGTTATTCAAATGATGTGATAATTAACAAACTCTCTACTTCCATGACGCTCGCCAAGTTTTCATTATTTTAAGTAATTTATTAAGAAGTCCAATTTATGATATTTATGACGATTTTATGCACATTTAACATCAAAATGTCTGATTTAATCAGTTCTAAAACTTCCACTTGATAAGGCGGTTACAAGACGCAAATAAGTTAAAAATCACCACATTAAAGTAAAACCTGACTGAGTAGCGTTACTGAAACTGCACAAAACCGTCCTTGTTGTGTATTTATAGAGTAATGCATTATTCATTCACAAGTACTTGTTTGCCCCGCTCCGTTCTATTGTCTTTTAGCCCCAGAATTCAAACCACATTTCACCGCTCTCTAGCGCCATGTCAGATGTCGAACTAGATCGCAATGTGACTTTGACGTATACTAATCATTGACCCTGTCATTTACAAAATATTGGAGCTTTGATAATAAGAATGCTTTTCGACCTATTTTGAAGAAGGAAATAATAATATCTGCATAACGATTGGATGTTTATAAATAAATTCCTTTGTCTATAAAAAAATATTTAGACGAATAATCATATGTAGAGACAAAACGAAAATAATGCTGTAAGATCTCTTCAAAATATTGACCTCTTAACACCCTCACAGTTCTCCTTAAAACAATACTAAAATAAAATAAACTATGTATATTGTGCCATATTTTGTGTCTGTATATTATATGCATCTGATTGTTCTTGGGTTTTTGTCTTATGATTCTACTTTGCTTCATTTTACGGAAGCCGATACGTTCGGCCCAGTAGTAGGGTCATCATCTATGATGCATTGAATTGAAATTTTGCGCCATTTTACATAAGTATTGAAGCGCGTATTCACAATATCCTCTTGACTTCAAGTATGTATCAAAAGAGAATAGAATCCTTCTTTAAATCTAAAAAAGAACAGAGAGTAAGTAACAAATTCAAAATCAAGTTGAAACAAGTTTCTTAAGAGTTGAATTGAAACACAAATAAGAAAATCTAGATGCATTTTCTACATCTGAAATTGAACTTTTTACAATACCTTACGTGTTTATATTTTTATGACCTCTCAATATGCGATACCTGTTGACCCTTGTTCTTTACATGGAGGATTATTTATAAATTTTTAAATGTACGTCTTTTGATTGTTCTGCTGTTATGGTGAGTGGGAAGGTGGGCCCGTAAACCGGTTAACCACACCATTTGTTTGGTTTTTGTCAAATTAAATGACCGTCCTAAGTCGGTATCGTAATTGCACTACAATCAAATATTTTTGTAATGTGTTAAATGTTCTATTATATTATTTATATTCATGTATTGTATAGCTCCATGGTGACTTCTGCCACATAACTGAGCCGGTAACTCCTCTTTTTTCTTTCCTATATCTGGTTGGTTATTATTATTATTATTATTATTATTATTATTATTATTATTATTATTATTATTACTATTTTGATAATTGTGTAAAGTTTTCACAGATAAGAAAGGAAAAGTGCGAAGATTAAAAAGATTAAAATTTTGTTGAATAAATAGGAAGACAGAAACAAGCAGAGGAGGTGATAATATGTACATGTATCATCTCCTCTTTATGATGATAGAGTATTTGGTAAAATGTCTGGATATTTACATGTAGCTGGAGGGTAATTGCGCTTTCTGTGAAAGTTTCTTAAGCTAACTTAGAAAAAAAATTTCTTAGTCAAAACATCTTAAATTGTGGTGATAATATACGCCTGACCAGTAACCTAACAAAATCAAAAGAACAAGAGAAATAGAATTATTTTGCTTGCCTGAGGAGATTTAAGTTTGCCCGCCGTTTGTCAGTCATTCAGTCTGTTAGTTTATACGCCCTTTGTCAATTTGCCTTCCTTTCCTCCCACTTATGTCTGTCCACTCGTCTGTCTGTTGCGGCACGTGTTCAAAACTTCTCGGGCAAGCAGATTCAATAAATACCTGATATATTGATGTAAAGCAGTTATAACAAGAATTGTAAATCTAGATGAGTTCGACTTTGATTTCAGATGATTTGAGTTATACCCAACTGTAATCATTTGATTAAAGGGGCAGGAGGTTGAATTGCCATTAAGAATTTAAGCCGGTGTGGCCTAGTGGTTAAGGTGTTCGGCTCGTGACGGAGAGGTCCCGGGTTTGACTCCCGCCTTGGCCACACCGGTGTTCTGGCCACACCGGTGTTCTGTCTTTCGGATTAGACAGTAAAAACTGAAGTCCCGTGTCACTGTAGAGGTCGCACGTTAATAATCCCTCACTGCTTCAGGTGGGTCCGTCGCAAAGATCTTAATTTGTATGCAATGCATCAGGCAGATGGCATCACCATATACGTGACGTAAAAGAATAATTAATCAATCAATCAACGATTAAGAGAGGTTGGGATTCTAAAGCATTAGTATATATATATATATATATATATATATATATATATATATATATATATATATATATATATATATATATATTATATATATATATATTTATACAGTAAAGCAGAGGCAAATGGATTGCTTCACAAAATTTCAGAATCTGTATTTGTTGTTGCTTTCCAAACCATACTACTTTATTTTCGCTACATGGTGGGGCAGAGCAGAAAACTTCAGGGTTCATCTTTAGATGTTCTTGAAGGATACAGAATGGTTTGTGACTTCTAGATCCAACGACGCTGACTTTGAACAAATCTACTCTAGTCTAGGACGCACGAGATAGCTAGTTCTTCAAATCCCCCGCTTCAGATTCTGAAACACTGCGCTGCGGTAGACAGACACAGAGAAGCTATATTCCCGCTTCGACAGCAAAGGAATATTTCAAAAGGCCTGTTTTCGTTCCTTACGTTGATTCTTTAGTCCAACAACTTGATATGCGTTTTACAGACCTAGCTGAGCAAAGAACCAAAACATTGCTATTGATACCATCCAACATGCCAGACATAAGTCCTTAATGACCTTAAAGAAGTTTATAGAAGTGATATGCCATATGTTGAGTCTTTTAAGTCGAGACTTAATTCTGTGGAAACGCATATGGGGGACGTCAGGATGTACAAACTCGACCACAAACACTGACTGAAACCTCACAGGATCCTCGGTCTTGTCCATCCATGTATTCAAACATCGTAACGATTTTGCAGATGATTCCTCTTACATCTGTAACGTCCAGCTCTGTGAAAAGAGCTAATTCCTCACTAAGATTCACCAAAGGATACCTTAGAACTACAATGTCAGAAGACCGCTTCAACTCTTAGTTGCTGTTATTCGTACATGTGGACATTACGGTGGACATAGAGAAGGTCATTGACAACTTTGCCAGACGAAATCCGAGACGAATGCTTTTAGAGAGCCTAGTCGGAGACTGTAACCTTTCAAGCAGTGTTTTCTTTAAAACACTTCAACATAGACACGGACTTCTTATTATTCTTACTGAAAACAGCATACATAGTTAATATATGTTTAAATTGTTTTACGTCTACCAATTACTTTTTTCTTAACTCATTTGTTGTGATTTAGTTTATTACTGCAAAACAGCATAAATAATCAAATTACAATAACAAAAGGGTTGTAATGCATAGACCGATTACCTTTGAAGTCTTTAAGTAGTCATCGGTATTTGTTTTGAACATTACCTTTCCTATTCAATAAAACAATTTTTCCCCAAAACGTACTTCTCATTGTTCCCAATTATTACTCTCCAGACATCTAATAATATGGATAGAACTGCATATACAGCGTCTTGACTGTACCAGAGATATATGTCTCTGACTGTACAAAAAGGCCATTTCTCAGCGTGGATGTAGGTTTTAAAACTATAATAATGTTCCGTCCGGTGGCTTTGCCCCCTGACACCCCCTCTATCAGGACTTTGCCCTGGACCCATTGGGGGCTTAGGGAGCCCCAGACCCCTCGCCTTTTGAGTTTTTCCTGCGCTCCCCTAAACTAAAATCCTGCATCCGCCCCTGTATGTGGCTTACGTATCTTTTACTACATGTATTACTCTCTATTAGATTTTTTTCACGTGTTGATGAGGATGAACATACGGTATTAATTTCACAAAATCCCGCTGTCATTTTTAATAGATACAGAAGCGTATTGCTGCCAAAGTGAAATTTTTTTTGGATGCTAAGTCGTACGTACGACATACTAAGTCGTACGTACGAGATAATAAGTCGTACGTACGACATAATAAGTCGTACGTAAGAGATACTAAGTCGTACGTACGAAATACTAAGTCGTACGTACGAGATAATAAGTCGTACGTACGACATAGTAAGTCGTACGTACGACATAGTAAGTCGTACGTACGAGATACTAAGTCGTACGTACGACATAGTAAGTCGTACGTACGAGATACTAAGTCGTACGTACGACATAATATGCCGTAAGTACCAGGGGCGAATCCAGGAAGTGATGATAATGTGGCGGAGCGCAATTTTTAAGCAAAAATACACATGTGAAGGCAATGCGTCTGGGATTGCTTTGTGGTGTATAGTGAATCCAGGAAAAAACCCAAGTGGGGGGACCTGGGGACGAAGCCTTGGGAGCTCGTATAATTTCTTAAATCGTTAAAGGTAAATCGTGGCCTACAATTAATAGTATTTTGCCAATTCTATACCTTTACTTTTAATTTTCTTTTCTAACAAATGTAACGGAGAGACCGAGGTATATCAGACACAACCGATGTACATAATGTAAAATACACCACGTTCCTACTAGTCGTCCACATCATTTTCGCTAAAGAAGAAGAAGAAGAAGAAGAAGAATGAGATTGAAGTAGTCATGCACAGTCTTGGGTATAACTCGACCTGGTGTTTCGTACTTAACGTGATTGCTGAAATACACGCAATATATGTATATGTTATATACGTAAAAGAAGATGAAGGAATTTCCTCTTGTCATTGTTATTCTTAACCTCCACAACTATAATCTGAACTTCCAATTTAAATTTATGATATCAGATGCTTGCTTTGGTCTACAGATCAGTTAACCATTCTAACCGATGGGCTTCCACAAAGGAATTGGTTGTCCGGTTATATCGGTACCACAAATACTGAGAAATCAAAACATTCGGGTCATTTTCTATGTGTTTCTCCGTAAAATCCATTGATTGATTGATTGATTTTTTTTGTTTTACGTCACACCACGAATATTTCACGTATATGGTGACGGCATCTGCCTGATGCGGGGCATACAAATTTTGACCTTTGCAACGGACCCACCCGAAGCAGTGAGGGATCTTTAACGTGCCATGCATACCACGACACGGGGCCTCGGTTTTTACTGTCTCATCCGAAAGACAGAACACCGGCATGACCAGAGCGGGACTCGAACTCCGGCCTCCCGATCAGGAGTCCGACGCGATACCACTAGGCCACGCCGGCTTCCGTAAAATCCACAACTGCTGGTTAAATTAACGCAGCGAATAAGGCCAAGTCATAAAGACCAAGTGGCCGAAAAGTTGTGGATACAGAGTGTTTTTGAAGTAGTCAACAGATTTTACAAGTCCATCATTTTTACACAGTTATGCATGAGCAATAGTGACATAACTATCTACAGGATATACAGTGACCGCTGTTAGCACGGCATTTGGTTGCACGAGAAAGAGCATAACTTTTTAAGTTCTTCAATGAAGACTGACTGGCGAAGATCGTTCTCGATAAGGTAGACCACGTGCAACTACGGTTCGAGATGACCGTTATGATCGTGCATAGCGTCGACGCATCTCTGTCAACGTCATTTGCCAGCAACAGTTACGGCCAAACGTTATGGTGCCAACGCACACACTATACACGTAATATGTTAAGGGCTAGAAATAGGCCGATACGAGCTTACAGTCATACTTCGGACAGATTCTGACGCCTTTTCATCGCAATACTCGCGTTAACTGGTGTAGACATTTTTAATTAACGTTTTAAGAGGAATGA